>JAWQEG010008741.1:0-25000 GCA_033782935.1 Petrolisthes cinctipes
TATTATTATTATATTCTATTAATGTTTTTTATGGTTTATTTCACTGTTTTGGTTTACTTCATTCACTTTCCTTCTTCTTCTTCGTCCCCTTCTTCAATTTGTATTATTATTATTATTATATTTTATTACTATTTCTTCTCATTTATTTCACTGTTTTCTTCCATGTTTTTTTATTATTATTATATTTTATTACTGTTTCTTCTCTTTTATTTCACTGTTTTCTTCCATGTTTTTTTATTATTATTATTATATTTTATTACGGTTTCTTATAGTTTATTTCATTGTTTGGGTTTACTTCATTCACTTTTTTTCTTCTTCGTCCCCTTCTATTGCTGTTTCTTATTGTTTATTTCACTGTTCCTTCTCGTTTCATATTTTCCTTACCACCCTTCCCCCCCTCCTCCCCCTTTCCATGCTTTATTATTATTATTATTATATATTATTACTATTTCTTATCGTTTATTTCACTGTTTCTTCCCGTTTCTTGTTTTCCTTACCCTCTTAAAAATAAATACATATAATAAATAAATATATCCTTCCTCCCTCTCTATTTCATATATATATTTCTTTTTTATTGCTGTTTGTTATCTTTTATTTCACTGCTTCTTCACGTTTCTTGTTTTCCTTACCTCTCCCTCCCTGTTTTGTATTTTAATTTTTTACTGTTTCATCTCGTTTATATATTTTCCTTGTCCCCCCCCCCTTTCCATATTTTCCTTAAACCACCTCCCCCACTCTATTGTATTATTTTGTATTTTGTATTATTTTGTATTTGTATTATTTTGTATCTTGTATTATTAAATCGTACTGCTCTTCTCGATTAAATAATTTCCTTACGACATCTCGAATAAAAAAGTTTGCACAGTATTTGAAATTAACTTCGATATTACCTTTGATTTTGATATATATACATTCTTTTTTTTTTTCACGTGGCCTCTATCTCTCTCTTTTAAGAATTTGAAGTGATTCTGTTTCATATTTCACAACTGTACAATAATGTGTATTTTCTCGAGCAAGATAATTTCAAAGGTGTTTGCGTATGAATGAGCTAAAGAGGCAGACGAGGAGTTGTATGCAGTATTTTCTTCTTCTGTTAAACACCAAATTGTCCTTCTACGAGTCACATGAAAGGTCCGACAATCTAATCATTCTAATGCAAACAACAACATTATTATAATATTTTCATTCAAGGAGCCTAGGCGTCTCTGTAGCTTATAAGATTTTTTTTTTTTTATATATAACTAACGTCGGACAATATATACTGCAAACAACAGTACCATAATGCAAACAACTGTATCTAATGCAAACAACATTATCATAATATTTTCATTCCAGGATCCTCTCTCTGTAGCTTCTTTATATATTTTTATTTATAGAACTAACGTCAGATAATATACAAAGTCACAAACAAACAACATTATCATAATATCATAATGCAAACAATAGTACCATTATGCAAACAACTGTATCATAATATATTCATTATAGGAGCCTCTCTCTGTAGCTTGTATATATATTAATTTGTTTATATATATTTATTTGTTTATATATTCGAACAATATATAAAGTCACAGGCAATCCCTAATTCGCCCAAGAAGGACCTTGTGATTGTGTATGAAAATTGGAGGCTTCTGATTCCTCCTGACCATGCCACGAAACAAGCTCCTTCCATATACAGTAGGTGTGTGTGTGTGTGTGTGTGTGTGTGTGTGTGTGTGTGTGTTTCGTGGCAATATTTGAAGGACTCATATATCTCCAATTTTCTGACTATATCACAGGGTCTCTTAACTGAAGAACTAGGAAACAGGTTGCGTATTCCTCAGAAGAACTGGTGTAGGTAGGAACAAGGAGCAGGGAGAGATAACGTGTGCAAGAATACAAGGGATAAAAGATGTAGGGGAATACAAAGTGCAGGGATATACAAGAATAAAAGGTGCATGTAGGGAGGGATATACAAGGAGCAGGGATACAAGGTGAAGGAATACAAGGAGCACGGAGATACATGGTACAGCTGGATACAAGGTGCAGTGAGAGAGAGACAAGGTGCAGTGAGAGAGAGACAAGGTGCAGTGAGAGAGAGACAAGGTGCTGTGAGAGAGATACAAGGTGCAGGGAGGGAGAGACAAGATGCAGGGAGAGAGAGACAAGGTGCAGGGAGAGAGATACAAGGTGCAGGGAGAGAGATACAAGGTGCAGGGAGAGACAAGGTGCAGAGAAGCAGGTATAGGGAGGGAGAAGATGTTATATACTAGGTGTTGGGATTTACAAGGAGCAGGAAGACACAAGGTGAAAGGAGATAGATACAAGGTGCAGAGAGACAGGCAGGGAGACAGACAGACAGACAGGCAGGCAGGGAGACAGGAAGGGAGACAGGAAGGGAGACAGGCAGGCAGGGAGAGACAGACAGACAGGGAGACAGGCAGGGAGACAGACAGACAGACAGACAGACAGACATACAGACAGGCAGGGAGACAGACAGACAGACAGACAGGCAGGGAGACAGGCAGGGAGACAGGCAGGCAGGGAGGTAGAGTAGCTGCTGCTGGAGGCACTCTTACAAAGGACAACATTACGTGGTTGGTCCAGGCAGCATTATTTTATGAAACATGATGCTCGCCGCTAATTAAAATGTGTTTTGGCCTCCATTTTAATACAGAAGCAAAACAACAAAATCTTTATGTGAACTGCATGCTTAAAATAAGAAATAAATCATAGCTTTCTCATTTCAGAATAATAATTTATGTAATTTAGAGCGAAAATATCTCGGTGGGTATTATTTTTGCTTATACGTTGTGATTCCCAAATAACAACCCGACTCACAAAAAAGTTGGGGACGCCGACATAACGAGGAATTTCGCCTCGTTTGAAGGGAACAATGAGGTCGTCAGTGGAGTAATGGTTGATGAGGGAGGGAGAGAGTGGACCCACAGATCTATACCTCCCTCACCTCACATCACCTCATCAGATCTATACCTCCCTCACCTCACATCACTTCATCAGATCTATACCTCCCTCACCTCATTAGATCTATATCGGTACCTCCCTCACCTCATTAGATCTATACCTCCCTCACCTCACATCACCTCATCAGATCTATACCTCCCTCACCTCACACCACCTCATCAGATCTATACCTCCCTCACCACACATCACCTCATCAGATCTATACCTCCCTCACCTTACATCACAACACATCACTTCACCTCATCATCTTCAGTATCACGGCCACTATCCTTGCACACAACCCAACTGCAACATCATTATTTTCACGAGCTCCTCACCAGAATATTCACCTTCACTTTTAACATCCACATTCATTATTTTTACACACTCCAGTCTTTATCAAATATACCAATATATAGTAGTAAGTAAGAACGGTACATACAGTTGAATTCTTTAGGGTTCAGGTTACAGTAGCTGGTTCCCTCGCTACAAGACAGACAGACAGACGAAGGAATTACAAACGAATGAGATAAAAGAAGAAATACATACAAACTAATATACAAAATTAATACTGAAGGAACTTAATAGGTAGCAATTGATCTATTTATTTATCCTGACTACATAATTATATACACACAGCATAAATTATGATAACAAATAAAGGTGGAAGATCATTATTACATACCACATGGGACCTTAGAAATACATACATAGCTAGTCATGATTACCACCACCAACCACAACTGTTACTAAATTATACACTCATATGTTTCCACGAAATTATATCAACCCACAACACAGACCAACTCCAGTACAGCCCCTCCAATTAGTGTCCAGACTGTCGGGCCAGACAAAAATGAACACTGAGGAGCATAATTAACCAGCAAAATGGTATTAAAAAAAAAAAAAAAAAAATAGTAGCTTCATGAATATTGCACACAAACAAAAGACACCAATTGGTAGAATGTTTTGCAATGCCTCATGGTTACTTTTAAGAACACAAACACGTAAGAATTTTAAGGGGGTGCGGGAATAGGGGGACAGGCTTTCTACCCCCCCCCCCCAAGCCTGTTCCCCTATTCCCGCACCCCCCAAACACTCCCCCCCCCCCAAGCCTGTTCCCTACTCCCGCACCCCCCAACCCCCCCCCTAAGCCTGTCCCCTACTCCCGCACCCCCCGAACCCCCCCCCTCCCCCCAAGCCTGTCCCATACTCCCCCCCCGCACCCCCTCCCACCAAGCCTGTCCCCCTACTCCCGCACCCCCTTAAGGGCACTTGCTTTCAGCCCTATTATAATTCCTTGTCAAGTTATCTCACCAGGCAAATGAAATGAAACACATACAAACATTTAGAAAAACCTGATAAAATTTTAAAATATATATACATGTGTTTCTTTCATTACAGGTTGAGTTCACTAGTTCCTTCATGATGATTTAACAGTACAGTCGCGGACCACAAAATCTAGCCCACTTGATTTGATGCCCGAAATCTGGAGCAGGTGGTTTTTGGACGACAGCCTGGGCACTGAAAGAACTTCATTGGTTTGAAATAGGTGTGTCGTCATGGTGGTTTGGGTGGGCTGTCGTTCAGAAACCTCCTAGAAACACTGCTTGTGAGTTAGTTAGAATGAATCGTTAGTCGGTACAAAAGGCAGTGTTTTTGTATTAGAAATGTAGATCTTAATAAACGAAATATCAGTTTATGTGTGTGTGTGTGTGTGTGTGTGTGTGTGTGTGTGTGTGTGTGTGTGTGATAGGTGAGGTCAGGAGGGAGGGAGGGAGGGAGAGGGGCAGGCAGGTGTGTGTGTGTGTGTATGTGTGACAGGTGAGGTCAGGAGGCAGGCAGGTGTGTGTGTGTGTGTGTGTGTGTGTGTGTGTGTGTGTGTGTGTGTGTGTGTGTGTGTGTGTGTGTGTGTGTGTGTGATAGGCGAGGTCAGGAGGGAGGGAGGGAGAGGGGCAGGCAGGTGTGTGTGTGTATGTGTGACAGGTGAGGTCAGGAGGCAGGCAGGCAGGCAGGTGTGTGTGTGTGTGTGTGTGTGTTTGTTTTTGTTTCACCTGGTCTTGATCACGTCCTGGACACGTGCTCACCAACTGTTACCCTCCCGGAATGAGCTCAGAGCTCGTAGTGACCGATCTTTGGGTAAGGCTGGAACCTTTTTCCACACACCGGAATAGCGAGGTCACAACTCCTCGACTTACGTCCCGTACCTATTCTCTGCTAGGTGAACAGGGGTTACACATTTAAGGAAACACTCCCAAATTGTCTCCACCCGACCTGGGATTCGAACCCAGGACCTCTCGGATGTGAGCCGAGCGCGCTAACCACTACACAACCGGGCTGTGTGTGTGTGTGTGTGTGTGTGTGTGTGCGTGCTTGTGTGTGTGCGTGCTTGTGTGTGTGTGTGTGTGTGTGTGTACCTCGAATTTGACCCTACCTGTAGAGTCTCTGAAACACGAAAAAAAAATATATATATACACATACATATATATATAAATAAATCCCCGTGAATCCTTTTTTCCACACCTCAGCCACACCCGTCCGTCCCACCTTCCCGGGAGACAATCGTGGTCACAGACAGGGGGCTCTAAATCCATCACTGGTCGGTCCGATAGCCTTGCGAAATAATGGACCATATTCAAGAACATTGGGGGTGGTGCATACGACGGCGTGGTATAGGTACGATGGCTCCATATAAAAACAAAAATAGAGCTTTCGTAATTATTCAAGAACATTGGTGGTGGTGGTGCATACGACGGTGTGGTATAGGTACGATGGCACCATAGAAAAACAAAAAATAGAGCTTTCGTAATTATTCAAGAACATTGTTGGTGGTGCATACGACGGCGTGGTATAGGTACGATAGCCCCATAGAAAAACAATAAAGCCTTCGTATCGGTACCACACCATTGTAAACACCACGAACGTCCTTGCATACCAACCATAAAACGACAATATCTTAAAAGCTTTCTGTCTATGGTAGTGGGTACGTAAGTTTTTTCTTATGCTGAAAAAATTGCCATAATTTCCTGTGCCACTTTTTCTGGTGCCATTATAGTAGTAGTAATAATAATAATAATAATAATAATAATAATAATAATAATAATAATAATAATAATAATAATAATAATAATAATAATAATAATAATGATAATGATAATGATAATGATAATGATAATGATAATGATAATAATAATAATAATAATAATAATAATAATAATAATAAAAATAATAATAATAGTAATAAAAATAATAATAGTAATAATATAATAATATTAATAATAGTAATGAAAATAATAAAAATAATAATAACAATAATAACATTAACAGTAATAATATTAATAACAACAACAACATTAATAATAATAATAATAATAATAATAATAATAATAATAAACCGTTAGCAATAAAACTTACAGTGTGTAATGAAATATACATAGATATTAAATATTATGAATACCTATAATGAGTACCTATACAGGGCAATATATTTCATAATAATAACACTTATAATAAAAATAGAAGGGGTTTGGTCTTATATCTTTTCGTGGTGTTTTCAATTTGATCATTTACCCTATGAATTGCAGCAAATGTTTTTTTTTTTTTTTTTTTTTTTTTTTTTTAAATAGTTTAACTAACCCAAAACCCATCCCTGACCTTGTAAGAATATTTTCAGATACAGGAATGTACTGCGTTGGTAAATTATCATCATACTACACCGTTAATTTCTCATTGGAAATACAATTAAGATGAAACTATTTGATACAAGAGAGAAAATCATCTTATCTTCGTATCCCAAGGAAATAAAGATAAGAATATCCTTAACAAGTCATCCATAGTCATAATTATATTTGGGGTAAATTTATTCGTTATATTATTATTTTTTTTTTACATGAAATTCGTATTAAGGAGGTAGTACAGCATTGGTGACTCCGGAGCAACTAATTCCTCCAAAATATTCCAAGCAACAGGACACCATTATTTTTGTTAATTAATTTGGTCCCGTTTCCTGGCATACTCTGGAGAAATCAAGGCACTCCAATTTACCAAGAGTATACGATCCCCTTAAGGAGGTATTACAGTGTTGGTAACTTAGGAGAAACTGATTCCTCCAAAGTATTCCAAGCAACAGGTCAACACTCACTCACTCTCTTTGGAAATCTGGTCCTGTTTCCTGTCATATTTTGGAGGATGAATCAAGACTCTCTAATGTACCAAAATTGTCCCCCTTAACCCTTTATCTCCCCTTAACTATTGCAATCTCCCCTTATCTATCTATCTCCCCTTAACTATTGCAATCTCCCCTTATCTATCTCCCCTTAACTATTGCAATCTCCCCTTATCTATCTCCCCTTAACTATTGCAACCTCCCCTTAACTATTGCAATCTCCCCTTAACTATTGCAATCTCCCCTTAACTATTGCAATTTCCCCTTATCTATATACCCTTAACTATTGCAATCTCCCCTTAACTATTGCAATCTCCCCTTAACTATTGCAATCTCCCCTTAACTATTGCAATCTCCCCTTAACTATTGCAATCTCCCCTTATCTATCTATCTCCCCTTAACTATTGCAATCTCCTCTTAACTATTGCAATCTCCCCTTAATTATTGCAATCTCCCCTTATCTATCCCCCCTTAACTATTGCAATCTCCCCTTAACTATTGCAATCTCCCCTTAACTATTGCAATCTCCCCTTAACTATTGCAATCTCCCCTTATCTATCTCCCCTTAACTATTGCAATCTCCCCTTAACTATTGCAATTTCCCCTTATCTATCTCCCCTTATCTATCTCCCCTTAACTATTGCAATCTCCCCTTATCTATTGCAATCTCCCCTTAACTATTGCAATCTCCCCTTAACTATTGCAATCTCCCTTAACTATTGCAATATCCCCTTAACTATTGCAATCTCCCCTTATCTAGCTCCCATTAACTATTGCAATCTCCCCTTATCTATCTATCTCCCCTTATCTATCTATCTCCCCTTAACTATTGCAATCTCCCCTTATCTATATACCCTTAACTATTGCAAGAGAAGAAGTTTATAGTATCGATAGAATGATTTTATCTCGTTTGTCTCTGAGGAAAGATTGTGTATCTGTTATTTTTACATTCCATTAGATATCTTATTATTTTTTTAATTAATGTATAATTGCGATTCACTATTCATATCTCGTTTGTCTCTAAGGAAAGATCAGTTATTTACATTCCATTAGCTGTCTTATCATATTTTAATTTATGTACGTTTGTCATTCATTATATTATTCACATCTCGTTTGTCTCTAAGGAAATATTGTGCTTTAATTTATGTTCGATTGTCATTCATTATATTATTCACATCTCGTTTGTCTCTAAGGAAATATTGTGCTTTAATTTATGTACGGTTGTCATTCATTATATTCATTCATTGATATTGTGATTATGAAGACAGACTGACTGAAGGTTGGTGATAGCAGCTACAAAAACATCTCACCTTCGTTTCACTGAGGTAGAATTCTATTAGTGACGTGAATCATGTCTCCGTTTTATTGAGGTGCATGGGATTCAGAAGGTTGGTGGGTGAGAGTAGAGACAAAAATTTATCTCACTCCAGTTTTATTGAGATAGGATTCATACAAGATACATACACTTATACAAGATACATACACTATTATTAAATTTCCTGACCACCTGCTCCTTCAAACTCAATCAGAAAATAAGGAAAGAACCAAGTTATAGACTGTATGTTTGTGGTACACCTTGGAGGAATTAGTAGCCTCTAGTTAACCTGAAATACGTCTTTTTTTACATGAAGATTCTTTGGTTGGTGAACTGGAAGGTTTCTTGATTCCTCCAAACTATACCACGAAACAGATCCCCCATTAATACCATCTGTTTTCTGCCATTGTTTGGAGGAATCAGTAGCCTTCCAATTCACCCACAATAGAATCTCCCCCTTAAGGACCCTGTGATCTAGTCAGAATAGTAGAGGTAAATGATTCCTTCAAATATTGCCACGAAACACCATCTTTATACAAGGAGGTCGTTTCGTGGCCTAGTCAGGAGGAATTAGAAGCCTTCATTTTTCATACACGAGCACAGAGCCCTTAACACACAGCCAAGACGGATAGGGAATCTTTTAAAATGAAACAAAGTCAGTCTGAGTCCAACCAAACAACTACCTTTTGTTTGGCTTCTGTTTTACACGCTGATGTGCCACAGAATAATTCACAGTAACAGGAAGGACAAGGTTCTACATCGGAGCAAATATTTAACTTTCCCAGATGTCTTGTTCGCCCTTCCCCCCGCATTCTCGTATTCTTGTTCCAGCCAAGAGGAAATGTCACCCACCACCTACCTACTACTGAAGGCTGAGTGAGTGAGTGAGTGAGTGAGCAGGGATTAATTTTACTCAGTACACATTACACTGATTTGTGCAATACTTGTGTTCGAAGTATGCGCCGCCGAGCAATGACAATATTACTTGATGTTTCCCAACGTAACATTCCAAGTAATGAAATACATATATACCTCAATTTTCATTTGTGAAGTGTACAGCGTATGTATTTATTCATATTATAAATGCAATGATCTGCTTATAATACACTGCACTGGGTCTAACAATAACATATACATATCTAACACCTAACAAGTGACATCATTGAGGGCTTTCTATCATCGTCCATGGGTCAAAGAAATATTTTATACTTGCTGCAACGAAATATTTGTGACATATTACTGACGTCTATAATGACTTCGAAATTGACTTTTAAAATAATAATGTATAATAATGCAACTCATATGGGTCATTGTTGTCTGGAGTGAAACAGTAAAACACTGTTGATGTAAGCCTTAGCAGGAAGATGACATCTTGCTTATTTTAAAGTTTGGTTTAATGAGAGTGATGCACTTATTATAATTACAGTAAGATTCCGTCAACTCCTTTCTGAAACTGGTGTGATTACAGGGTAGATAATATTTGCAGTGAAATATATGTTACAGCTTCAAGCATAAAATAACTAATATTATACCGAATACAATAATTCACACAGAGATATTTGTGTGATAGAAAGACGGTATATATATATATATATATATATATATATATATATATATATATATATATAAGTTGATAAAGTAGAACTACCACTCGGTGATATAACCTTTATTTGTACAATCGTACTACGTTTCATGCACATACTACGCTTAGGAATATATGTATGTGCGTGCGCGTACGAGAGTGTCCATGTGTGTGCAAATGTGCGAACGTGTACACATGTGTGTACATACGTACGTCATCATTTTACTACAGCAAGTTTGAACACTGAATGGTAACAAAACACAGCGATGACACCAACGGCGCTAAACCCTCAGTCAGTAAAGAACATGAAAGCTTCCTACTGCCTCCATCCCTTCTCAGCCCTCCACGTCAATAGCAAAATGTACAGCCACAATCATATATCCACAGACACTCTCCTTCCATCGTAGTAAATATCTTGGTAGTAAAGAACAACACGTGTATGATTTTGCAGCACCTCATAGTAATAATTGAAGGGGTTGAGTTGAAGTAAGGTGTTGTATGATTATATTTTGATATGATACTCATTTATTTGCACGATGAAAGGAAAGTGTCGGGTGGATATTTGATTGTGGCTGTACAGTACCAACGTGAACAATATAATACTGGGTTATTATTTATATATTATCTTGAAATCCACTGAAGTACATCTCAAATGGATATAGAAAAGGAATTATTTGTCTCAGATTCTTCCGTCCTAAATAAATAAATATATATTCTTATTTGCCCGTTATAAAATGATCGTGTAGTTAGAGAAGGAATTGCACCTGTTTTAAGTATCAAAATAAGATTCACGCTTTGGAATGCCAGTGTCGATTTTTTTGTCGCAGTATTTTGATTATTTACATGCAGGTACAGCCACAATCCAATAACCACCGACACTTTCCTTCCATCGTGCAAATAAATCAGTATCATATCAAAATATAATCATACAACACCTTATGTCAACTCAACACCCTCAATTATTATTATGAGGAAGTGCTGCAAAATCATACACGTGTTGTTCTTTATTACCAAGATATTTACTACGATGGAAGGAAATTGTCGATGGATATTATTATTATTATGAGGTGCTGCAAAATCATACACGTGTTGTTCTTTATTACCAAGATATTTACTACGATGGAAGGTAAGTGTTGGTGGATATTTGATTGTGGCTGTATATGCAGGCCAAGTATAGCAACAGACTCCACGACTCCAATAGCAAAAACATATCTTAATTTGCCCTTTACATAGAGGTACAATATTTAACATGAGTTATAACTTCCTCGATATTAAGTTTATTTCAGTAAGCAGAAATTAGTTATAGCTAGAGAGTTAGGGTGGTAATTATTATTCTTTTTTGTTACATTTGAGTGCCTTGATTCCTCCAAAGTATGCTAGGAAACAGGACCAGAAAAGCAAAAGTAATGGTGGTCTGTTGCTTGGAATGGTTTGGAGGAATTAGTTGCTCCAGATTTACCAGCACAAAATTTCGCCCTAAATTAAACTCTTTCTTCGACCTAAAGTTCTCTTCGTCTTTCAGTTCCTATTATATTGCAATGCGGATTAAACGACGAAGCATCTTTTCCCCTAAGAGTTAGTTTAAGGAAAGCAACCTGCTGTGAGATATTCGGAGGCTTTGATTCCTCCAAGATATATCAAGCAACAGATCCCACCACATAAGACTGTAGAGACGGAGGACTACGTGTGCTCCAATTTTCTCCACAACAGGTAAAGCCACAATCAAATATCCACCGACACTTTCCTTCTATCGTAGTAAATATCTTGGTAATAAAGAACAACATCTGTATGATTTTGCAGCACCTCATCATAATAATAATATCCACCGACACTTTCCTTCCATCGTAGTAAATATCTTGGTAATAAAGAACAACACCTGTATGATTTTGCAGCACCTCATAATAATAATAATATCCACCGACACTTACCTTCCATCGTAGTAAATATCTTGGTAATAAAGAACAACACCTGTATGATTTTGCAGCACCTCATAATAATAATAATAATATCCACCGACACTTTCCTTCCATCGTAGTAAATATCTTGGTAATAAAGAACACGTGTATGGTTTTGCAGCACCTCATAATAATAATAATAATATCCACCGACTCTTTCCTTCCATTGTAGTAAATATCTTGGTAGTAAAGAACAACATGTGTATGATTTTGCAGCACCTCATAATAATAATAATATCCACCGACACTTTCCTTCCATCGTAGTAAATATCTTGGTAATAAAGAACAACACCTGTATGATTTTGCAGCACCTCATAATAATAATAATATCCACCGACACTTTCCTTCCATCGTAGTAAATATCTTGATAATAAAGAACAACACCTGTATGATTTTGCAGCACCTCATAATAATAATAATATCCAACGACACTTTCCTTCCATCGTAGTAAATATCTTGGCAATAAAGAACAACACCTGTATGATTTTGCAGCACCTCGTAATAATAATAATATCCACCGACACTTTCCTTCCATCGTAGTAAATATCTTGGTAATAAAGAACAACACGTGTATGATTTTATAGCAACTCAAAATGATAATTGAGGGGGTTGAGTTGACATAAGGTGTTGTATGATTATATTTTGATATGATACTGATTTATTTGCACGATGGAAGGAAAGTGTCGGTGGTTATTATTTTGATTGTGGCTGTACATCCCTTAAAAATATCACCCTTGGTAAATACACTATACTTCTGGCCATTTATGACGTTGGCTAATGAACATACTTGTTTGTCCATTATCAATACTATATACAAGATACATACAAGATACGTACACTTATACAAGATACATACACTTATAACACAGAGAGAAAAGCATAAATAAACATACAAGATACATACACTTATACAAGATACATACACTTATAACACAGAGATAAAAGCCTAAATAAACATACAAGATACATACACTTATACAAGATACATACACTTATAACACAGAGATAAAAACCTAAATAAACCAAATGAATACAAGTCAGGATTCTTACCAGCTCACATAATAAACTCCTGTCCCTCCCTCACTTCCTTGACCCCACAGAGTATTGAGATGAATAAAGGGGAGTGAAGTGGGTCTCTGTTGTTGATTTCTCTCTAGCATTTTCTGGAGCTTAAGGGTCGGACACACTTTAGATGCATTGGAGTGCCTTGATTCCTTTAAAGTGTGATAGGAAACAGGACCAATGAATAAATATAATGGTATCCTGTTGCCTGGAAGAGTTTGGAGGACTAAATGGCTCCAGATTGACCACCTACAACACTTTAACGTTTAACGAAGATACTCCTTTTATAAACAGCATAAATAATAGCACCAAAGAATTAATTATTTAAGTAATTCTTCTAAGAGGATGATTCTTTTGTTGGTGAATTGGAAGGCTACTGATTCCTCCTAACCATGCCAGAAAACAGACTCCCTACATGGTGTTAATACAGAATCAGTTTCGTGGAAGTTTAGATGAATCACAGACCTTCCAATTCACCCACCATAGAATCTGCTGTTAAGGGACCCTGTGATGTAGTCAGAAAATTGGAGGTAAATGAGTCCTTCAAGTACTGCCACGAAACACACACACCTATATGGAAGGAGCTTGTTTCGTGGCATAGTCGGCAGGAATCAGAAGCCTCCAATTCCCATACACGATCACAGGGACCTTTATTAAGGAGAAAATTGGCAACATCACCCGAATCGCACTTGAAGATAATCAGTACAAATTATTTTTCTACCAAAAGATTCAATTCTCATGATACAAGATGAAAACCCCGAAGATTAAATAGATGATAATATATTAATCCACGTCACCTCTCATGGATAAATGGAGACTTATACCCTGTTAAATAAATCCTTGGAGTAATATTTCAGACCAGTGCTTATACATATATGATATTATAATCCCTCTTCATGCAAGTGAAAACTGAAAAAAAAATTATCTGCTATTTTCCTTTTTAGCTACAGGATATTCCAGTTATCTAAATGTCATAATGATTTAGATTAATTTTTTATAATTACAGGAAGTAAAGATGAGAGAAATATGAAAAAGGAGAGAAATTATAAGCTAATAATATTGTACATGAAAGGAGGGGAGATTATAAAAGACAAAATATAAAAATTGAAATAAAAATAAAAATAAAAATAAGAATAAAATAATTATATTAATAATAGTAATAATAATAACGATAATAATAATAATAATAATAATAATAATAATGATAATAATAATAATATTAATAATAATAATAATAATAATAATAATAATAATAATAATAATAATAATAATAATAATAAAAATAATAATAATGAAAACATTTATCGAGTTTAAAATTCATTCATATTATTTTTATTATTTTTTTAACTCTTACACAGAAGACACGGAATGCTGGAAAAACCATAAGTTATGAATAAATTATATACACATAATATACGACGATATAAAACGCTTATATAGCAGGTCAAAAATACACTAGTTTTCTTCCAGTAAATAAATTGAAAAAAAAAACGAAAATACAGAGACCACTTAAAATTTTGAATATACATACAGATATCACTTAAATTCTCTACTACTTTTCACACTTTATGTCCATACGCGAAATTAGGAGACCACATAAAATTTTGAATATGCATAAAAATATCACTTAAATTCTCCTCAAGACCACATAAAATTTTGAATATGCATAAAAATATCACTTAAATTCTCCACAATTTTTCCCACTTAACATTCATACGAAAATACAGAGACCACTTACATTTGACTACACATAAAAATATCACTTAAATTCTCCACAATTTTTCCATTTTACATCCATACGAAAATACAGAGGCCACTTAAAATCCCATAAAACCACTTAAAATCTTGAATATGTATAAAAATATCACTTAAAATCCCATAAAACCACTTAAAATCTTGAATATGCATAAAAATATCACTTAAATTCTCCACTATTTTTCCCACTTTACATCCATACGAAAATACAGAGGCCACTTAAAATCCCATAAAACCACTTAAAATCTTGAATATGTATAAAAATATCACTTAAATTCTCCACAAGACCACATAAAATCTTGAATATGTATAAAAATATCACTTAAATTCTCCACTATTTTTCCCACTTTACATCCATACGAAAATACAGAGGCCACTTAAAAATCCCATAAGACCACTTAAAATCTTGAATATGTATAAAAATATCACTTAAAATCCCATAAAACCACTTAAAATCTTGAATATGCATAAAAATATCACTTAAATTCTCCACTATTTTTCCCACTTTACATCCATACGAAAATAGACCACTTAAAATCCCATAAAACCACTTAAAATCTTGAATATGTATAAAAATATCACTTAAATTCTCCACAAGACCACATAAAATCTTGAATATGCATAAAAATATCACTTAAATTCCCCACTATTTTTCCCACTTTACATCCATACGAAAATACAGAGGCCACTTACACCCTGGACATTGTGGACCGCAGCTGTGATCCTCATCAGGTGCACAGAATAACCCCATTCAAATTGGCGACACATCCATTATTAGGCGAAGCAACTCGTATTATTTGATGCCTAAAAAAAACAAACAAACAACCTTTTCAAAAACACCATACCGTACCATACATACATACATACACACACCACCACAATCATTTTAATTTATTCCTTTCATTGTCACTCTAAGAATTCTTCTAATGTCGCACTTCGGATTTTTCCTCAGATTTGTCCTGGTGTGAATAATATACCAAACAAAACAGAAATTAGGAAAATTATTAGGAAAATATGGAAAATTATTATGTAAAACTCAATAGCTTGTGTTTTGTATATGAGTGTGTGTGTGTGTGTGTGTGTGTGTGTGTGTGTGTGTGTGTGTGTGTGTGTGTGTGTGTGTGTGTGTGTGTGTGTGTGTGTGTGTGTGTGTGTGTGTGTGTGTTATTATTTTTTTTTACAGTTTACGGGCTGTGTGTGCTTGAGGAAGAAGATAAGTGCAATGCATAGTTTAAGAAAATTATTATGTGAAACTCAATATGTTTTGTATATGACTGTGCGTGTGTGTGAATGTGTGTTTTTTTAAAGACTTACGGGATTTGATTGAGGAAGAAGATAAGCGGAATGTACAGTTTAAGAAAATATTCCATCTTATACTCACCCATTTTCAACCACAATTTCGAAAGACTAGGAATGCGACCCTTGGATTATAAAATTTTGCAATGCCAATTTTCCAACCAATATCTCAACTTGAACCACGATCGCCAAAGCACCTTAACTATAATGAATATATACGCTATATTAAAAACCCAAGCCGTAGTTTTTCTGATCGAGTAGAGACCGAAGAGAATTTGAAAGTTTTACTGATAAGAAAATATGAGTTCGAATAATAAATCGTTGTTATAATGAGATATATGGATTTAGATTTGTCCTATGATCGTGTATGAGAAGAATAGGAGGATTCTGATTCCTCCTGACCATGCCACGAAACAGGCTCCTTCCATATATGTGTGCGTGTTTCATGGCAATATTTGAAGGACTCGTTTACCTCTAATTTTCTGACTGCAACACAGGGTCCCTTAATTGGATGCTTCTGATTCCTCCTGTCCATGCCACGAAACAAGCTCCTTCCATATATGTGTGCGTGTTTCATGGCAATATTTAAAGGACTCATATACTGTACCTCCAATTTTCTGACTGCAACACAGGGTCCCTTAACGTACGCCTGACTATACAGAAACTTATGGTAAAGTAAGAGTGGAAAAATCAACTCTATACTCACACTCACCTCTTGCATAATTCCTGGGCAGGTAGTTTATCACGAGGCAACAGAAGGAGTCCATTAACACACACACACACACACCTGAAGAAAAAAGAAAAAAGAATAAAAATATATATATATATATCATAATATGTGAGTGGTGAGCGAATTTAGGTTTAGTGTAACCTCAAAAGTCATCTCTGTGACAAGAGATCAGTAAACAGAAAAATCAAATTTCTTGCTATTCATTTTTCACGTCCCCTAGCTAGCTCTCTCTCCCCCGAAGCTTCCCATGTTTTTATTTTTGTATTTTTGTTTATTCCGCTTTCCACCAACACCACAGAGGCTTCACGGTACTACCAGCTGGGATTTCTGACTTTGTAACAGATTTGGTGTGTGTCGGGGATGCCCTTCGCCTGCTTATGTCAGCTCACCAGGCCGTATTATAGCAAACACTGTCTATCATTCTATGGGAAATAATTCAACTTATTATTTTTATCTTTTATGGATACCAAGTCATTTATAAAACAGGGAAATTTATCTTATTTTTATCTATCTTTTATGGTTACCAAGTCTCTTATGATACAGGGAAAACTATCTTATTTTTATTATTTATGGATACCAAGTCATTTATAAAACAGGGAAATTTACCTTATTTTTATCTATCTTTTATGGTTACTAAGTCTCTTATGATAGAGGGAAATTTACCTTATTTTTTAGATTTATGGTTACTAAGTCTTTTACAATACAGGGAAATTCGCCATATTTTTTTATTATTTATGGTTACCAAGTCTCTTATGATAGAGAGAAATTCACCTTATTTTCTTTTTAATTTATGGTTATCAAGTCTTCTATAATACAGGGAAATTCACCTTTTATAATTTTTAATGGTTACCAAGTCTCTTATAGTACAGGGAAATTTGCTTATACATTTTATTTTTACTAAGAGTCTTATGGTACTGGGATTCTCTCTTTATAACTTAATATTTACTATCTCTTATGGTTATGGTTTAGGAATATTCGCCTTTTTTTTATATATATATATTCATGACAACCAAGACAATTTTGATACGAGGAATTTCGTTCTATTATTTACTCCTCCTCTTTTTATCTTTAGAATCTTTGTAGTTATTTTGCAGTGTATAATTTTGACGGACGTAATATATTTTGTTTATGGTGGATAGATAATTATTTTGATGTGTTTAATTTTCACGGAGGCAATTTTTCTTTTTTCTTCTTTTCATGGTGTTGATAGGCGGGTGTTGGGTTAAGCGGAGATTCTCTTGTTGTTGGTGAATTGGAAGGCCTTTGATTCCTCCAAACTATACCAGGAAACAGACGAGGTTTTAATGTTACTTTAATGATAAATCTGGAGGAATCAAGGGACCTGTCAATTTACCAACAAGAAAAATTTCCTTTAACTTAATGGACCCCTTGATGTAGTTAGAAAATTGGAGGTATATGAGTCCTTCAAATATTGCCACGAAACACACACACACACACACACACACACACACACACACACACACACACACACACACACACACACATATATATACACACACACATATACACATACACATACACACACACACACACACACACACACACACACACACACACACACACACACACACACACACACACACACACACACACACACACACACACACACACACACACACACACACACACACACACACACACACACACACACACACACACACACACACACACACACACACACACCTCTAGGGAAGGAGCATGTTTCGTGGCATAATCAGGAGGAATTAGAAGCCTCCAATTCCCATACACGATCACAGGGTTCTAAGGTAATCAAAAAATATGTCTGCCTGGCTTTCCTTCAGACACCTGTTTTCATGTCCTCAAAGTGGAGGCTACAAATTCCTCACAACTCTGCCCCAAAACAAATTCCTTCAGTATTGGTGGGTATTGGTACTGGTTTGTGGCACTATTTGGAGGAACCAGTAGCCTCCAGTTCACCTATAGTATACAAAAATTTCCCTATAGTTATTTTTACATAGTTATCTTATACTACAAAATGGGACCTGATATCACTCTACCTGTTTTAAGCTATTCTAAATTATTTCAAACAATTTCTCTATTTTCTCAATCTATTTCCCTATTTTCTCAATTAATCTATACTCCTTGGGAACAAAAGAAAACAACAGCACAAATTCAGACATGGGAATAATTTCTACCCCCATTTTCTTATGCTATTCTAAATTATTTCAAACAATTTCTCTATTTTCTCAATCTATTTCTCTATTTTCTCAATCAATTTCTACTCCGTGGGAAGAAGAAGAAAATTATAATACACAGTTTTAAGATATGGGAATAATATTGCTATTCTAACTTATCTCAATTCTTTTTATATTATCTCAATCTATTTCTATATTTTATCAATCAAAATATACTCCGTGGGAAAAGAAAAAAAAAATTATAAGACACAGTTTGAGACATTGGAATAATTTTTACCCCCCGGGACTGTCACAACTTGGTGTTTCAATGCCCGAGACTTCAATGCACTAACCTCCTCCCCCCCCCCCCAGCCCCAACCACCACAATAACCATCCCGTCCCTCTTCTTAGTCCACATCGTCGCCTTACCCTCTGCCTGCCCCCCCCCCCCCCCGTACACACACACACACACACAGCATTACCTCTTTCTCACAACATACTATTCTGAAAATCACTCATCACACCATCTTAACTCCACATCATACTATTTCATTCCCACTACAAACTAATTTTAATCTCTAATCACACCATCTCAACTCCACATCATACTATTTCATTCCCACTTCACACTAATTTTTATCTCTAATCACACTATTTCAATTCCACATCTTGCTATTTCATTCCCACTACACACTAATCTACTTCCTAATCATACTATACCAACTCCACAACACACTGTTTCAACCTCACAAAACCATCTCACCCACAACACACTATATAGCTATTCTATTCCCTGATCACACTATCCTAACTCCACATCATACTATTTCATTCCCACAATAATTATCATGTCTCATTCCTAACTCTAATCCTCATCTCCTCAGTCATGCATCCCATCTTTTCCCCATCATTTCTCAGTCTCATTTCCCATTACAGTCTCTCTAAGCCCAATCCTCCTCCTCTCCTCAATGCATCCCATCTTTTCCCCATCATTTCTCAGTCTCATTTCCCATTACAGTCTCTCTAAGCCCAATCCTCCTCCTCTCCTCAATGCATCCCATCTTTTCCCCATCATTTCTCAGTCTCATTTTCCATTACAGTCTCTCTAAGCCCAATCCTCTTCTCCTCAATGCATCACATCTTTTCCCATCATTTCTCAGTCTCATTTCCCATTACAGTCTCTCTAAGCCCAATCCTCATCTCCTCAGTGCATCCCATCTTTTCCCCATCATTTCTCAGTCTCATTTCCCATTACAGTCTCTCTAAGCCCAATCCTCATCTCCTCAATGCATCACATCTTTTCCCCATCATTTCTCAGTCTCATTTCCCATTACAGTCTCTCAAAGCCCAATCCTCATCTCCTCAGTGCATCCCATCTTTTTCCCATCATTTCTCAGTCTCATTTCCCATTACAGTCTCTCTAAGCCCAATCCTCATCTCCTCAGTGCATCCCATCTTTTTCCCAATCGTTTCTCAGTCTCATTTCCCATTACAGTCTCTCTAAGCCCAATCCTCATCTCCTCAATACATCCCATGTTTTCCCCATCATTTCTCAGTCTCATTTCCCATTACTGTCTCTCTGAGCCCCCTACAACAGACAGACAGTCCCCCTTTCCCCTTGGTCTAACTAACTTTGCTCACATCACCCGTGTCTAACTCTAGCTACATCAACAACCATTTAAAACCTCACGAATATATAGCAGACAAACTAACTCTCCACAGTCTATACCTCCCCAGACATCAAACAGTCTAACTTCCCTTACATCAAACAGTGTCAACATTCCAAAACACTCGTCCAACCTTCCCATGTATGTAACTCGCCCATCGCATCACATCAATTGAAGCTTCTATCGTCACACACACACACACACACACACACACACACACACACACACACACACACATACACATTCACACACACACACACACACACATTCGAGCACACATACACAAACACACATTCACACATTCGAACACATACAAACACTCATCACAGACACATTCAAGCACACACATAAACATTCGAGCACACATATACATTCACACACAAACACACATTCACACATTCGAACACACACACACACACACACATTCAAGCACACACACACACACACACCTACCTTCGAACACACATATTCAAGCACATACACACACACACACACACACACACATACACACACACCTTCGCACATACACACACACACATTCAAGCACACACACACACCCATAGCAACCAGTTCAGTCTAACCCCCCATGGCACTTACTCACTCACTCACTCACTCATTCAACCTCCCACGGTAACTCGTCTGATCTCTCACGCCAACCAGTTTACCTCAGCAAAACCAACCCAGTCCAACCCAAACAACAACAGCAGCAGCTTCCAGTCAGACAACCACCAACTTCCCCCCTTCCTCCTTCTTGAACTACACACCTTCCTTGTATTCAATCAATATAATATATATTTTACAACTCTTTCTCGACACTCTAAGTCATTCATGTTGTGATACAGTGATGTATTTTATAGACAAGGAGAGTTTTAGTTTCATTTTAATGTTGTATATTGAGAGGTACAACTTACTATGTTATGATCTTAAGAAATCCTGTGTATATGTGATCTATCATACATGTGAAGCAAATAATTAAATACAGGACGTAACATAAATCAAACTAGAGGGTTGAGAAGAGAGTAAAACTGCATAAATAGAAATAATAAAAGAAAAAAAACAGAAATAACAGAAATAATAATAATCAAACTAGAGGAATGAGAGGGAAGTAAAAAACACTAAATAAAAATCATAATAAGAATCAAATTATTATTATTTAGTAATACAAAAGAACAGTAAACGATGCAAGAAGAAAGGAAGAGAGAAAGGTAGAACAAAACACACACACACACACACACACACACACACACACACATACACACACACACACACACACACACACACACACACACACACACACACACACACACACACACATACGAAAATAATATGGATAAATGATCTACAGGTTACAAAGCATATAAGAGGAAACACACACACGACACCAGAAAACGAATCGGGAAGAAGGAGAAGGGAACGATAACACAGGAGTAGGTAGGTAGGTAGGTGGGGTAGGTGGGTAGGTGGGTAGGTAGGTGGGTAGAGAGGGTCGGTCGTGTGCTGCTGCTGGACTGGTGGAAAGGCCGAATCATTAGCCGGCCGCTCTGACTGATTGGTAAACTAATCTCCTGATATATTTTCACAACAGGTCTGCTGGGTTCTACCTGCACGAGGCAACCTTTATATATATATTTTTTATATCTTATTTTTTTTTTTTTTCCAACTTTTCTGTAAATGTAAAGTAACAACACGTGTTCCCTCGTGTCACTCTCCCATGGACCAGGATCAAGTTCGTAATTAATACTCATTATATGTAAGTGATTTATCAGCATTATTAATTACATTGTAAATTGGACACCCAAATGATTTATACCTGTCACACAAAGATCATTCCCAAAGATGACCAAGATTTTAAAAATTATATATATTTCCGAAGACTATAATTATTATTTTCTGACGAGCCTTAATAAAAAAATTATAGATGAAGTACCCAGCGTTCTTGGTGTTATAAAATATTATAGACAATATCAAAATAAAAAGAACTATAAATATGTTTTCTCCGATTCATTTTACAGTAACTGGGGCAATTTAAAACATCATAAAATATATTCAGTGCATCAAAATTACACACACACGCACTTATATATATAACTAATCATACATTTCTACATAATCAAACACATTTAGATATATATCCAAGTATATACTGTAAGTGTATGCATATAAATAACTAATCATACATTTTAACATAATCAAACACATTTAGATATATATATAATTATGTATGTGTGTATAATGTAGGTGTGTATGCATATAAATACCTAATCATACATTTTAACATAATCAAACACATTTAGATATATATATAATTATGTATGTGTGTATAATGTATGTGTGTGTATACATATAAATACCTAATCATACATTTTTACATAATTACACACATATACTGTTGATATATACATGCATGTGTGTATACTGCTGCTGTAAGTGTATGCATACTGGCGTGGCAATTATTTAAATATATTTTTTCCGAATACTGCCAAAATACACTAATAAGTAAATATTAGCACCGCCAAGAGTTTAGTTACGAGTATGTGCTGGCGAATAGTTTGCTGCTAATTACCAACTGTGTCCTGCTCAGTGCCCCTGTCACTTTCTCTACATATACCAACATACCAACTGCTACCTGGTGTGAGTCGGTTTTACATATAACAACTGTACAATTGTTATATGTTGTTATTATTATTGGTATTAAAGTTGTTATTGTTATTATTATTTTATTATGGTTATAGTTGTTGTTATTATTATTGGTATTAAAGTTGTTATTGTTATTATTGTTTTATTATGGTTGTTGTTATTGTTATTATTGGTTTATTATGGTTATAGTTGTTGTTATTGTTATTATTATTTTATTATGGTTATAGTTGTTGTTATTGTTATTATTATTTTATTATGGTTATAGTTGTTGTTATTGTCATTATTATTTTATTATGGTTATAGTTGTTGTTGTTGTTATTATTGGTTTATTATGGTTATAGTTGTTGTTATTGTTATTATTATTTTATTATGGTTATAGTTGTTGTTATTGTTATTATTGGTTTATTATGGTTATAGTTGTTGTTATTGTTATTATTATTTTATTATGGTTATAGTTGTTGTTATTGTTATTATTATTTTATTATGGTTATAGTTGTTGTTATTGTTATTATTATTTTATTATGGTTATAGTTGTTGTTATTGTTATTATTATTTTATTATGGTTATAGTTGTTGTTATTGTTGTTATTATTATTTTATTATGGTTATAGTTGTTGTTATATGCTACTACTGTCCTTCTCTTTACATACACTAATAACTGAACCTTTTTCATAGCTACTGTATTTTTTTTTTCTCTGCACACATAAATAATAATAATAATGATAATAATAATAATAATAATAATAATAATAATAATAATAATAATAATAATAATAACACAACAATAACATCAACAATAACAATAATAATACTAATAATAATAATAATAAAAATAAATATAAAATTAATGATAATAATAATAATAATAATAATAATAATAATAATAATAATATAAATAATAATAATAATAATAATAATAATAATGATAATAATAATAATGTTTTTATATTCTCATTAATGACGTCAGTAATTATATTATTTGCATTTAATAAGAAAAATATTGTTATCAGACTTAGTTAGCATTGGTGCTATCAATAATATCAATATAATACGTTTCCTTATCATTGCAAAGGCTTATTAGAACTTTCTCCGAAATAATTACATCACTATTATTACAACGAGAATAATAATAATTTGACCACCACTACTATAATTATTTATGTTTGTTATCATTATTACCACCACTACTATCATTATTTAGCATTATTACCACCACTACTATCATTATATATAATTATTATCATTATTTCCACCACTCCTATCATTATTTATCACTATTACCACCAATACTATCATTATATATAATTATTATCACTATCAGCACCACTATTATCACTATTACCACCACTATCATCACTATTATCACTATCACTATAATTATTACTACATTGAGTGGACTACACATGAACGAAATATATAACTGGGTCCTGTTTTATAATTCACCTCTTCCATTATGCTGCAGATTGACGTCAACTTTTCATCTCCGTCACAGAGGAAGCCAATTCCGTTGACCAACTCCGCAAAAAATCAGACTCATCACCATAAAAAAACTATATGGCGGTAATTATCTAGAAATTCAGGCAAAGTTTTCAGCTTGCAGGGACCCACACAAAAGTTATGCCTCTTCCATGAAAATACAGCTTATTTTTGGAGGCAGGGTTTGGTGTGCTCATAAAACGCCAAAATACTCAATGATGTCTAAGCTAACGTACAGTGCTAAGGATATAGTTATAATTAT
>JAWQEG010008742.1:0-14882 GCA_033782935.1 Petrolisthes cinctipes
TCTCCTCCTCCTCCCCTCCTCCTCCTCCCCCTCCTCCTCCTCCTCCTCCTCCTCCTCCCTCCTCCTCCTCCTCCTCCTCCTCCTCCTCCTCCTCCCCCTCCTCCTCCTCCCCTCCTCCTCCTCCTCCTCCTCCTCCTCCCCCTCCTCCTCCTCCTCCTCCTCCTCCTCCTCCTCCTCCTCCTCCTCCTCGTACACCGCTTCTTTTCTCTCCTCCTCCACCCTACACCACTTTTTTATCAGTAGTCGGGGTCGGTCAGCCACTCCCCCCAATTACCTTCGGGATTTATAGACTCTCCATCACCCACGGATATACGGCGTGACGGAGGAGGGAGAGTGGGAAGGGTAAGGGAGAGGGAGGGAGAGAGAGCATGAGTGGGAAAGTGAATGGGACGTGAGTGGGTAAAAGGGAGGATAGGAAGGGGGTGGTGGTGAATGGATGGATGGGGTGAAGTGAAGTAGGAGACAATGAGTTAATTGAAGGAGTAAGGTAGAGGTGAAATGATTGGAAGGAGGAGGCAGTAGTAGTAGTAGTAGTAGTAGTAGTAGTAGTAGGAGGAGGAGGAGGAGGAGGAGGAGGGGGGGGGTGGACGTGAGTATATAAGGAAAGGAGAGAGAAGAAGAGGGGCAAGTAGGGATGATAATATGAGAGGAGAGGAGGAAGGAGTATAGGAGGGAGTTCAGGGGGAAATGAGCAGCTGAGAAAAGAGAAAATAATTTGAGTGGGAAATGAGTGGGAATGTTTAGAGGACGTGAGTATAAGGAGAGGAAAGGGAGGCAGGATGGGGATGTGTGGGGAGGAGCTAGTAGAGTAGAGGTGTGTTTGTGTGTGTGTGTGTGAGGCGAAGTAATTTGACAGGTGGCAGTGAATATAAAAGAAAGGAAATGGAGATGGTTTACCCCTCTAATGTTAGTTTGGGTGACTGAGGTGTACGTTACGGGAACTACTTCGTGCACGGCTAATCTCAGAAGAAACTTTCACAATTCCCACATATGAAGACCTTACCTTACTGACTGAGCAGAACACGTTTTCATAGCTACAAGGTAACCAATTATAGTAAAGATTCAAATACCTGCACACACGAAATAATAATATCAAGGCACACGTAGGAGTCAGTCATGCACAGGAGGTGAAACAACCCCCAATGTATCCCGGGAAACAGGACCAGATTAACAAAAATAATGGTGGCCTGTTGTTTGGATTAGTTTGGAGGAATTAAGTACTCCAGATTTACCAACACTGTACAATTAGCTCCTTAATTTTCAAACCAAGACAGCATAGATAAATAATAATAATTCGACAACCTGCCTGCTCAGTCTGTATGAATGAACCAACTCTCAATACCAACAGACGAATCAAACAAACACAAAATCATTCCAAAGTAGTGAAGCTGGATAAGAATATAATATTATAATCATCCACTTCCACTACAGGGAGGATTATATTATAGTGAAGGAATGAACGGCATAAAAGGGAAGGAGGGGGAACTTTATTAATCCAAGGGCAGCCAGATTATTTTATGAGTCGGATGTTTTTATAATATTTCTAAGTTTGTTTGCATGCACTTTATATAATTAAAAAAAATCCTAGATGGCCTAACTCGCTTTCCTGCCCTGATTGGTTTGCTTTGACTCGACTCATTGTTTGCCTGTGTTCCTTACTGTCTGTTTGTTTTTTGGTAACTTTCTCCTTGCTTGCTTTCTTGTTTGTCTCATTATGTGTGTGTGTGTGTGTGAGAGAGAGGAGAATTAATATCTGTGTGTGGGAGGGGGGGGGGAGATGTAGTCAGAGAACTAGTTGTGTGAGGAACTGAAAAAGAATAAGATGAATAGAACAGGTAGAGATAAAGATGAAAGCGAGACAAAGAGGGGGAGAGATAAGGGAGGATAAGCACGTGAGGAGCAAGAGAGAGAGAGAGAGAGAGAGAGAGAGAGAGAGAGAGAGAATACGAGAAGTGAGAGTGACAGGAAGGGACAGGGAGGCGGGAGATTAAGTTAATACGGGAAAGGAAGATTAATGTAGGGATGGAGGGACAAAAATAAGGGGACAAATGGAGACAGGTCCCCTCCCTTCCTTCCTTCGCCTTGTCATAATGCTTTCTTTCCTCATCACGCCACCTCTCTCTCTCTCTCTCTTTCTCTCTCTCTCTCTCTCTCTCTCTTTTGTCCAATATACTGCACTGGGCAATACCTAGAAGCCCTCGCCCTTATGACCCGTTGAAGAGTTAAGGGGAGGGAAAGTTTGGTGAGAGGAGGAGCGCTTTATGACAGTTGTGGATTGATAATGAAAGGTTGCATGGGGCAGTGAAGAATGATGGGGCGTAAGCAAAGTGATGAGGAGTATGTGTGTGTGTGTGTGTGTGTGTGTGTGTGTGTGTGTGTGTGTGTGTGTGTTGGGAAAAATATATGGAAATCACAGAAGAGGAAAATTCTGAGCACTGGTATGATTCAGATCCATTGAGATTTATATACAAGTATTTTTTATTACACTCATGTACCTAAAGTATACTATTTCCCTCAGTGACTGATTCTTTACTCATCTCTTTCTGCAGGTGACGAGTGTGTTAACCAGGAGACAACAACAACAACAACAACAACAATAACAACAACAACAACAACTTCACTTCCTTCCCACTGTTATCTCCATCACTATATACTCTTAACTTTCCTCAAGCCCTCGTTTATTCCCATCTGTATCCTCCTCCTTTTTGTTCCTTTATCAGTTTATTCTTCCTTCTCTCATTCCTTTGGTTCGTTTTCGTTACGTGAATCTACTTTGTTTTCTTTTTCTCATCCAATTCTTTGCTTTTCTTTGGGACATTTGAAATATAAAGTGACAAGGATCCAAAGTAACAGAAAAAAAAAACATTCTAAGAACTTTATGAAAAAATACACTAAATAATGCTGACTAATGATTCTGATATTTGTAACTAAAGACATTCTCCAAATATGAAAAAAAATATCAATTAATCAATGGCAGTTAGAGTCATGTGAAGTATCGTTGTCATAACTTAAAGAGTTTTATTAATGAGGTGAATTGATGTAAGAAATAATAGTGATGGAAAATGGAGGTTCAGAAAGTAAAACCGTTCCCAAACAGAAAACACCCGTATGACCACAGAACGCATACCACCAATATTACAAAGCAGAATCAAACAATCATCACACGAAAATACATCATGTAAATATTATGTAGAAAATATAATTGTTCAGTGATTAAAAAACTTATTTGAGTGAACGAGATTGAATAAACACCGAAGTACATATTAACCAGTGACAAGAAACCCAGTTAAGATGAGCAGTACTGACACACCAACTAACCACTACAACAACAACAACAACAACAACAGCAAAGATACAACGAGGGAGGTGGTAGTGGTAGAGGAGCAGGAGGAGGAAGAGGAGGAGTATCTGCAAGTGGACCCGACGGTGGTGGTGGAGGTGGTGCAGGTGGAGGAGGAGGAGGTGGTAGTAGGGGAGTGGGCCACCTACAACGGAACCTGCTGCTGCTGTAACTTCACCAACAACAACATCAACAACACCAACAACAACAACAACAACTACACCTTCCTAACCACCAGGGGCCCCGGGGATTCATACTACTTTTACGAGGTGGGTACAACGTGTGTGTGTGTGTGTGTGTGTGTGTGTGTGTGTGTTTTACTAGTGGGGGCAGAGCAGTAGGAACGCTTATATGTGCTTAATCTCGTGTGCTCTCCTGCGTTAAGAAACTGGGAATGAGGTCATTGAATTCTAAGCTGGTTTTGGTATTACAAGCCCGAGTTGTTTGTTTATCTGTCACTGCCAGCACCAAGCCGACTCATTTATCCACCTGCCACTTACCGCTACATATTTATATTTTTACTTTATACTATTCCTAGGATTTTGGGATTTTGTCAACAGGGTCAACCTATCTTTTACTTTATAGCATTCCTAGGATTTTATGTACAGGATCAACCTATCTTTTACTTTATAGCAGTCATAGTATTTTGTCTACAGGATCGACCACACTGCCAACTATAATTAAAATATTCCTCGTTACTCATCCTCCAGCTGCCAAATTGAAATGCATTTATTCTAATACATTAGCACACATTATAATAATGGGTTCATAATTTATATAGCTAATAATTACGCGGACCTAAATCACTCTCAATCCCTTTCCATTCCCAATACCTCACGTAGCCTATCCTCTCGATGCCACTAACGTCGTTAATAACATTTTAGTGGATTATTCAGGGAACACATTTGGGGTCTATTGGGTACAACACCTTTTCCCCACGACCTCTTCTGCTTCCCAAATGTGGCAAGAAGTTTATGATATCAACTAAAACACACACCATTGGTTTCATCGATAAGAATGGTATGTTTTCGTGAGTTTGGGATACCGGTACGTAATTGTATTATGTTTATCACCCATGAGCTTATCGGGGATCCTATAATATATCCTACAGAACTTTGCTACATAAACAGAACCCTTGCTTTGTACAACACCACTAAGTCACTCGCACTTACACCCAACTGTTCCTGTAGTGCATGTTGGGCCATATGCAAGAACATCCATGGTGTTGACGATGGCGTGGTCCTGGTATGATGGCTCTATTCTTTGTCTATGGAGCCATCGTATGCACCACGAATGTTCTTGCATACGGTACCACTATATACTACCAATGAACACCACTACCACCTCTCTGTTTGTATCCTCGACGGCTAGTAGAGTACCACCGATATCACTATAACAACACCACCACCACCACAACACAGTCACCACCACCACTACACAACCACCACAACACAACCACCACCACCAGAACCTCAACACAGTCACCAACACCACTACACAACCACCGCAACACAACTACCACCACCACCACCACAACACAGTCACCAACACCACTACACAACCACCACAACACAACTACCACCACCACAACACAGTCACCACTACGACAACAGTCACCACCACCAATGGCACCACTACCGCCTACCACCAACCACCATCATCACTACACAACAACCAACACCATGCCCCACCACAACACAGTCACCAACACAACACCATCACCACGAGCACTACACAACTACCACAACAACAACACAATCACCACCATCACAAACTCCCTCTAAAGCATCACCAACACCACCACCACAGCAGCAACAACAACAACAACACCATCATCACCACCACTCCCTCTAAACCATCACCAACACCACCACCACAACAACAACAACAACAACAAACACCACCACTACCACCATCACCACCACCACTCCAGTCGTACGGTTAACCAAATTGCTGTTATGTTTTTTGAGGACGTTCATGTACCCCAGATTTCACAACAGCGATATTAAAGTTGTATTTCCTTGGCATTGTTCGTGGCCTCTTGGCTCGGCCTCTGGATTCTTAGTGGAACATAGTTTTTTTTTTTTTTCCAGTTTTCCATTTTGTTGCTCTTTAACGTTGCATGATATGAAGAATTTTTCCTACCCACAAAAAGCACTCGCCTGATCTTCTAACCTGACCTAATCTAACTAAACCTAACCTAACCTAACCTTACTTTACTTAATCCACGTAAAAAGGTTACGATTACTATATGCATGGATGCTAGCAAAAACGATGCAACAAACATACCGTAGCACAATTTTAGCTACAGCAAGGGAGGTTCAGTTAAAATGGTCTAACATGAAGTACTTTTCTATTCCAATACGACCTCCGGTTTAAAATGTTATAGATATAACTTGTGCGAAGGTTATGGAAGTTGTTGTTGTTATATACGGTAACGTGGCTTGAAGTGTGAGTGGCGTCTGTAACAAGACTATATACACATTTTTACAATCCTCGTCCCATAGAAACGAACGTGACTCAATTTATTGTGTTTCCCTTTCCTTAGAACCAAGAGAATAATTTGACGTTACTGGTAAAATAGAGTTATAGTTTCTGGTCCAGATTTCACCAAGGTATATAATTATAATATTTTATGTCTCCTGAGTCTTCTATAGAGAGTTCCTTTGCTGGGCGTCGTCACAAGGTAGCATTTCTTATTATTATTATGAAAGGGGTAGTATACTTTTGGAAGCTTAGAGTGTCCTGATTCCTCTCTAAAGTATGCCAGGTAAACGGGACCAACCAGATGAACAATAATTATGGTGGTATGTTGCTTGAAATACTTAGGAGGAATCAGTTACTCCAGAATTACCAACACTGTACTACCCTACCCCCTTAAAAACTGAATAAATGTGTACTTTTACTTATCTCTATATTTCCAGTTTAAGGGGATTATATATATAGTTATTTGAATTATCTATATATCCCTCATCATTAGTCAGATATATGTTTGTCGTCTTGGCATAAAGGGAAGGAAGTAAGGAATATAAATGAGACTCCTTCTGACCTTCTGACCTGAGTGTGGTGTTGTGACCTGCCTTGGAACCTACAACAAAAGGGATGATATTATGTTTCTATGGTATATTTCTTGTTTTTCCACGTGTGATATTTTTGTCCCCTATGCCCCGGGTGACGACTTTTCCATTTGCCTCTTTGCAACTTAAAGTTATTATTATTATTATTATTATTATTATTATTATTATTATATTTATTTTTATTGTTTTTATTTTTATTTTTATTTTTATTTTTTATATTTATTTTTTTTTTTATTTAATTTATTTTTAGGGGGGAGGTGGTTGGTCGTTAGTACTTTTGACTTCTAAACGTTAAATACCGGTACTCTCTCAATTAACCCTAAACAACAGTTGCTGAGTGACTTGTGTGTGGGTAATAAATAGTGTTGTGTGACTTGGTGTGTGATATGGAGTGCCTTAAGTGTAGTGTTAGTGTGGTGTGTTTGGTATGTGGGTAGTAATGTTGTGTGGCAAAGAATGAATTGAGGTGTGTTATATGTATGTATGTGTTAGTGTTGTGTGGTAAGGAGTGAATTACGGTGAGGTATATGTATGTATGTATGTGTCAGTGTTGTGTGGCAAGGAGTGAATTAAGGTGAGGTATATATGTATGTATGTGTTAGTGTTGTGTGGCAAGGGGTGAATTAAGGTGTGGTATATGTATGTATGTGTTAGTGTTGTGTGGTAAGGATTAACTCTACGTATGTGTGTGTGTGTGTGTGTGGCCCTGTGCAGTGATGATGACAAACAGGGCTTGAGCTGGGGTCCTAACGAGGCTGTCTGCTGGAGAGGGACGAGGGTGAGTAGGGGGGTAGCGCTCCGAGGTGGCCGTGGGAGAGAGGGTCAGAATTCCAGCTTAAGGATGAGGGATAGGCGGGGTGAATGCGATAGGGGTGAGGGATGAGGGGAGGTGAGGTTGAGAAGTGGAGCGCCAAGGCATATGATTTGTAATGGTAGAATGATAGTTACAAGGATGAGGGGATTGTTTTGTGGGGGCAGGGAGAAGGGGTTTTGGTAGGTGAGGTATTTGTACGAGGGTAAGAGTGTGTGAGAGAGATGGGAATGGAAATGTGTGAGGGAAGGTAATGGTGGAAGGTAAAGGGTAGGAAGGGTTAATGTGTACAGTTGGATAAAGGTTAGGGGAGAGACATGGAGAGATGAGAATAATAACAGAGGTATACGGTGATGAGTGAAAATCCCCAATGAATAAAGACTAATCGGCAGGTTGAGAAGTGACGGTGAGAGGAAGTGTTATATGCAGAGTGAGTGGAGTGGTACATGCAGGTGACAGACGCTGTATTCTTGTTTAGGTATACAGGGTGTATGGAATGGAAGCTGATGGCACGAGAGAGGTCGAGTGAATTAAGGGTGTCTTGGGGAGGAGGGTGAGGGAGGAGTCAGAGAAAGAGGATCAGGGAGGTTGAGGGATGTGAGGTGATGACTGAGCCCAAAATATGACTGCTTTCTTTTCCAACCCTCGAGTTTTTCTTCATAATTTAGTACTATACTCGTATAGATGATTTACATTGACTGAATCTTGCAATAAATTGTGGATATATTTTGGGTGATGAGAATATTAAAGATGATAACAAGTATTATTTTCGCCCTATACGATTTCTCTGTAGGAATCTTATAGGGTTATTCTGAGTAACGAAAAATGGGGAAAATGTTGCTTCTGTGCAAATGTGCTTGGGGCAATGTATTAGGAAGACAGCATTAGTTAAGAGTGTGTCTAAATATCTGGCTTTTGTTTGTGTTAGTATGAAGGAGAAGGAGAGGTAACTAGACTAATAGAAAGTGTATTTACAGTAGAATGGGATAAATCGAAGACCATACCGTATCGTTATTACGAGTAAGAATATACGGAAGCTGTTTTTTTAAAGTCACACACACCTATGCTGGATAGATTATTTGAGGTCACACACACACACACACACACACACACACACACACACACACACACACACACACACACACAGAGCGATCCAACACCTATATAGTATACCGTGCCTGCCTGTCCTCCATGAAGCCTCTCTGTGACTATTGGATTGCTCTTCACTCTTTGTCAGTAGATCATTGTGAGTGTGTGTGCCAATATTGGATGTGACTCCATCCATCCTTTCACCTTCCACTTCACTTTTACTTTCATGTTCCCTTGCCTCCCCACCCCAACAAAGTGATATATGTATGTATGTATGGATGTGACTCCCTCCATTCTTTCACTTTCCACCTCACCTTCACTTTCATGTTCTCCCACCTCCCCACCCCAACAAAGTGATGTATGTATGTTTGTTTGTTTGTATGTACGGTATGTTCTCAGCTGCTTCACCAATATTTTTCTTTCTCACTGGTGCAGGTTTGTTTTGATAGGGAGGGAGGGAGGGAGGTAATGCGTGTGGGTGAAACGCAAAAATAAAAAAAACGGAAATGGGAAGTGGTCTGTGTGTGTGTGTGTGTGTGTGTGTGTGTGTGTGTGTGTGTGTCAGAGAGCGAACTGACAGACAGACATACAGACAGAGAGACATGGAATATTGATCAGTGGAGTAGAAAAAAATGAAGATTATAGGACAGGAAAGAAATATGGAGAGGGTAAAACAATATATCATAACATGAAACTATAGATGATGACAACACAACAAAAACGTGAAAGGTGATGGATGGAAAATATATACTAAAAACAAAACAAAAAAACTTAAGGATATGGGTAGGGGAAGGTGAGGGGAGGGGGAACAAGGAGAGAAAGAAGACAGTTTTGTTGACAGAAGGAAGGAACGAAAGAAAGAAAGGGAGGAGAGTAATCTAAGCGAAGGGTGGTGGATAATTGAGAAGGAAAGTGAGGAAGGAGTAGAAAGGTGGTGAATTAAGTGAGATGTGTGGCTGATAAAGATTGAAGGAGAGAGAAGAGAGAGAAGCCATATAAAGTGAGAGAGGGCGGTATAGTATTTTTATGGGACCTTGTGATGTAGTCAGAATATTGGAGGTAAATAAATTCTTCAAATATTGCCACGAAACACACACACCTATATGGAAGGAGCTTGTTTCGTGTCATGCTCAGGAGGAATCAGTGTCTGTTTTTGGCACGGTTTGGTGGACTCGGAGACCTTCAAAATCACCAACAGAACAATCTCCCCTTAATTTAAGTAGAGTGAGTTTGACGAGGAGTGAGAAAATATGAATGATTGGAAAGGAAGAGAATTGACGTGAGAAAGTGTGATGTGGAGATAAGACTAGAAAGAATATATGAGGAGAAATATATATATATACCGGTAAGAAAATAAAGAACAGTAGAGGTTAGTTGGGAGGCAGGGTTAAAAAAAAAGAGGGAGTGAGAGAGAAGAATAAAGGGAGAATGGAAAGGAAATGGAAATGAAAGAGAGGCAAGACTTAAAAAGAGTGGATCAAGTGAGAGAGGAAAATCACGAGTGAGGGAAGAATGGAAGGAAAGAAAGTGGAAAGGAAAGAGAGACGGGAGTGAGCACTGTTAAAAAAGAAAATGAAATGAAAGGAATATATATATATATATATATATATATATATATATATATATATATATATATATATATATAAAGAAGTAGAGAAGAACGAAAAGGAAGAAAATTTTGTGACAGAGGCAACGGTTAAAAAAGAATGAAGTGCGAGAAAGAGAAAGAAAGGGCAGCAGTAAGAGGTTTCCCATGTCCCGTGCCCTGCTGTTTTCCTGACTAGACGGTATCGCTATACACTCATGATCATATATTTCGTTCGTCTCGCTTTCTTCTTCTCTTCTCCAATAACTCGTGACGTCACAGATTGATCACGGATATTCGAGGGGAGGGACCCAAGTGTATTATCGATTTTAAAGTTGTAGGTCTCGGTGAGGATACAAATATAATGCATTTATATATAACTCAAAGCTTCAATGTTTCTATGTTATTACAGTTTATTGATGGAGAACTAGTGTATATTTTGTTTTATTAAATTACTTGTATTGTGATATTGATCTCCTAAGATGGCACACAGTATATATATATATATATATATATATATATATATATATATATATATATATATATATATATATATATATATATATATATATATATATATATATATATATATATATATATATATATATATATATATATATATATATATATATTCAGCACTTGTTGTTCTATATTTGGGAAATGTGTATTAAAACTTATCATGCCTGCCAGGTATTCTTAATCACAGGTAATTGTCCAGATATACTAAACCAGTAATGTACTTAAGTAAGGGTGGTGTTATTAAACAACTCTTCGTCTCTCAGTTCATATTATTTTGCAATACGAATTAAGCGACGAAAAGCCTTTTCCTCGTATAGTAGTTAAAAAGATAAAAGTTCCAACTTGCAATTTTTCCTTCCACTGTCGACCCTGTCTGTCTCTGTGGCCCATTTTGCCGTCCCACTGCTTTATTAAAAACGGCTCGAGTTGTCGGCGTTTTAGCTCCGAGAGTCAGGGGTCTTATTGGATGCAAGGCTTGAAATATGCACCAGGCTCCGGAGACGTGCATTTCCCTAATAGATTACATTATGGCAGTACAGTAACCATTATTCTGTTTATACTTTAGCCAGGCAGTGTAATTGGTATACATATATACATCAGTTCTCAACAAAAGGAGGGACACTCTTTATCCTTCCCTCCTCCCTTTCCCCTTCTTTCTTCCTTCCCTCCCTCCTTGCCTACCTCTCTCTCACCGCCCCTTCCCTCCTCCTTTTCCCCCTCCTTTTTTCCCTCCCTCCTTGCCTACCTCTCTCTCTCATCGCCCCTCCCCTCCTCCCTTTCCCCCTCCTTTTTTCCTTCCCTCCCTCCTTGCCTACCTCTCTCGCACCGCCCCTCCCCTCCTCCCTTTCCCTCTCCTTTTCTCCCTCTCTCTCTCCCCGTCCCTTCCTCGCCATCCTGCCAGTCCAGTGTTTTCTAGGGTAAAGCTGTTTTGATTTTTTCAGACGGATATTGTCCTATTCGTAAAATGGTCTTCACTCCCTTCTTCCTCCATCCCTATTTGTCTATCACCTCTGTAAATCTAACCCATCTATTACGAGCCTTTCCCTCTGAGATCCCCTTCTCTATCTTTTCTATTCTTTTTATCTCTGCCATGCATCCTTCTTCCCCTTCTATCTCCTTACCTTCCTTCCTTCCTTCCTTCCTTCTCTCTTTCTCTCCCTCCCTCCCTCCCACCCTCCTGCCGTATCATTTCTTACTCCTTTTTATCTCTGCTCTGCTCTCTCTCTCTCTCTTCTCTCTCTCTCTCTCTCTCTCTCTCGTCTCTCTCTCTCTCTTCTCTCTCTCTCTCTCTCTCTTCTCTCCTCTCTCTCTCTCTCTCGTCTTCTCATCTCTCTCTCTTCTCTCTTCTCTCTCTCTCTCTCTCTCCCTCTATCTATCTCAGCTTTCCTTCTCTCTCCTCTACCACATTGGTCCTATGACACCAATTTCAGTACACAACACCAAAGTTTGTAAAGTCGTTGCTAAGTTTGTTGTAGTAGTAATAGAGTCGGATGTTTCTTTCTCACTACTCCCTTCCATTCTAACACATCCTCTCTGCATTCCTCCACTCCCCTATCCATCCATCCATCCATTCCATCTGTTCCTCCACTCCTTTCCTCCCTTCCTCCACACCCTTCCAGCCGTCCCTCTACTCCTCCACACCTTTCCTTCCCTCCTTCCATTCCATCAATCGTTATCACTCGCAATTAATTAGTTACTCTGACTTTACTCCCCATCCAACCTCCTCTCTCTTCACCCAACTCACTTCTCTCAATCAGTTTATACATCACATTCTCCTCCTCCTACTCTTCGTAACAACAATTTAAAGGGATAGTACACTAATTTTTAATGGAGCCCCTTGATTTCTCCAAAGTTTACCAGGAAACAGGGACCATGTAGCCTAACGAAAATAATGGTATCCCTTTGCTTGGTCGAATAGTTTAGAGGAATCAGTTGCTCCAGATTTACCAGCACTGTATACTATTCCTCTTAAAGCCACCAACATCACACCTCCTCTCCATCATCAATCAGTCCGTCTTTCTTGTCCCTTTCCACTCTATCAGGTTAATGATCTCAGCCACTCCACACCATCGCTTCACTTTTTCCATACCTTTTCTTCTCTGACTCTAATGGACTTTTAAGCTTCATGGCCGTACTGAGGTCTATAATTAACGTCGTCACCACTTCATACACACATCACTTGCCAAACCTCTGTCCACTCCTGTAATTTATCCAGTAAGGGTTGACAAGACGAGGAAAAGGGAGATTCTTTTGTTGAAGGTGTCTGATTCCTCCAAATTGTGCTACGAAACAGATCCCCTATTAGTACCATTGAGAGCGTCTGTTTTCTGGTATAGTTAGGAGGAATCAGTAGCCTTCCAATTTACCAACAAGAGAATCTCCCCTTAATTGACCCCTGTATTTAACCGTCTCATCTTAAGGGGCCCTGTGATCGTGTATGAAAATTGGAGACGACTTCTGATTCCTCCTGACCATGCCACGAAACAAGCTCCTTCCCTATAGGTGGTGTTTCGTGGCAATATTTGAAGGACTCGTTTATCTCCAATTATCTGACTACAATACAGAGTCCCTTAACACAGTGAGCCAGTCAATAGTATAAACCTTTTTAATTCTTAAATCTTCGTGGAAAATTGATTTTAACTAATGGAAACACTACATATAGGCCTATAAACGTTAGCAGGTAATTTTATCGTGTGCCCACCCCTAATTCATGCTGCCGACTGTACTAATTATAGGGATGAGTGCCTCTTGAATGTCCTAATCAGCACAGTCGATTGATTTTTCACTAGTTCGAACATTACCACCCCTATATAGGCCCTGTCTGCCAGTCCTTGAATATTGCTGTAGACTAGTATTTCTATCGTCTGGGAGAGCAAAACAAAAGTGACTATCGAACGGCTTTATGCTTGATTGAGACTTATAGGAAGGGGAGGGTATAATGAATGTAAAGGGAAGAGGGAAGGAGAGTAAAAGGTGAGAGGGAGGGAGGAGAAAAGCAAAGTAGAGGGAGGGAAGGAAGGGAGGGAAAAGTGAAAGTAAAAGTGGGAAGGAGGGAGGAGAAAAGCAAGGCAGAGGGAGAGAGGGAGGGGAGGGAAAAATGAAAGTAAAGGTGGGAAGGAGGAAGGAGAAAAGGTAAAGGAGGGGAGGGAAGAGTGAAAGTAAATGGGGGGGTAGGGAGGGAGGAGAGAAAAGCAAAGGAGAGGGAGGGAAGGAGGGAGGAGAAAAGCAAGGCAGAGAGAGAGAGGGAGAGGAGGTAAAAATGAAAGGAAAGGTGAGAGGGAGGGAGGAGAAAAGTAAAGGAGGGGAGGGAAAAGTGAAAGTAAATAGGGGGTAGGGAGGGAGGGAAAGAGAGGATAGGAAGCAGGGGGGCCAAGTTTAAAGCTCCCACTTAAATGGTTGGGGTCATAAAGTGGCAGCAGTATTGTCTACCCTCCCTTACTCCCTTCTGACTCCCTCTTTACCTCCCTTCTGACCCTCCCTTACCCTCCCTCCCTTACTCCCTTCTGACTCCCTCTTTACCTCCCTCCCTTACTCCCTTCTGACTCCCTCTTTACCTCCCTTCTGACTCCCTCTTTACCTCCCTCCCTTACTCCCTTCTGACTCCCCCTTACTCCCTTCTGACTCCCTCTTTACCTCCCTCCCTTACTCCCTTCTGACCCTCCCTTACTCCCTTCTAACTCCCTCTTTACCTCCCTCCCTTACTCCCTTCTGACCCTCACTTACTCCCTTCTGACCCTCCCTTACTCCCTTCTAACTCCCTCTTTACCTCCCTCCCTTACTCCCTTCTGACCCTCCCTTACTCCCTTCTAACTCCCTCTTTACCTCCCCCTTTCTCCCTTCTGACTCCCTCTTTCTCTCCTTTACTTCCCTCCCTTTACATCCCTCCCTTTCTCTCCTTTATCTCCCTCCCTTACTCCCTTCTGACTCCCTCTTTTACCTCCCTCCCTTACTCCCTTCTGACTCCCTCTTTACCTCCCTCCCTTACTCCCTCTCTGACTCTCCCTTTACCTCCCTCCCTTACTCCCTTCTGACTCTCCCTTTACCTCATTCCCTTACTCCCTTCTGAATCCCTCTTTATCTCCCTCCCTTACTCCCTTCTGACTCCCTCTTTACCTCCCTTCTGACTCCCTCTTTACCTCCCTCCCTTACTCCCTTTTACCTCCCTCCTTTATTCCTTTTTACCTCCCTCCCTCCCCTCCCATCTACCTCCCTCCCTTACTCTCTCCTTTCTCCCCTGTACCTCCCTCACTCCCTCCCTCCTACCTCCCTCTTTTTCTCCCTCCCTCCTTGACTCTTACTCCTTTTTCTTCTTCCCCCTCCTCCTCTTTTCCTCCCTCCTTTTCTCCATCCTTCCTCTCCTTTTCCTCCCTACCTCCCTCCATTTTTACTCCATCCTTCCTCTCCTTTACTTTCTCCCTCATTCTTCCCCCTCCTCCCTAGCTGCTCCTTTCTTCCTATTTT
>JAWQEG010008743.1:0-23766 GCA_033782935.1 Petrolisthes cinctipes
GTGGAAGCCGTGGCCGGACGTGTGTTGGGAGGCGGGCAATAAGGGACAAGACAAGGATGGCTGAGCGGCCTTGTTCCGACACCATTGAACACTGGCTTCACTAGGCATTACACGCACACGCTAAGAGAGAGAGAGAGAGAGAGAGAGAGATGAGAGAGAGAGAGAGAGAGAGAGAGAGAGAGGGGGAGGAGAAAGTAGGGGTTATAAGAGAGAGAGAGGAGAGGAGAATGTAGGAGTTTTAAAAAAGAGAGAGGAAGAGAGTAGTAGTGAGAAAGAGAGAGGGAGAATGTAGGGTTATGAGAGAGAGAGAGAGAGAGAGAGAGAGAGAGAGAGAGAGAGGAGAGAGAGGTTGTGAGAAAGAGAGAGGAGAATGTAGGGGTTATAAAAAAGAGAGAGGAGAATGTAGGGGTTATAAGAGAGAGAGAGAGAGAGAGAGAGAGAGAGAGAGAGAGAGAGTAGGAGTTATAGAAGAGTTGATGAATAGGAATTACGGTAAGAGAAGAGGAAAGGGGGAAGAGTGATATTATGATTGAGAGGGAGAGGGAGTTGAAGTAGTATATGTATATGGAATGAGGAGGGAGGGAGGGAGTGAGGAAAGGGAGGAAAGTTGATATGTAAGGAAAGTCAGCAAGCAAGAGATAGAGAGAGAGAAAGAGATGAGAGAGAGAGAGAGAGAGAGAGAGAGAGAGAGTGGATGAAGATAGAGAGGAAGAAGCATGATAGGAGAAGCAGAGAGAGAGAGAGAGGAGCAGAGGTCAGGAAGAGAAGGAGGGAAAGAGGGAGGAGAGAAGCAGAAAGGGAGGGAAAAGAAGAGAGCAGGGAGAATGGAGTAAAGGAGGGCCAGGAGGAAGCAGGGAGAATGGAGGGAGGAGCAGGGAGAGAGGACAGGGAGGGAAAAGCAGGGAGTATGGAGAGATGGAGTGAGCAGGGAGAGGAAGAGGAAGGAAGGGAGGGAGGAGGGCTTGGAGAATGGAGGGACTGGAGGAAGAGAGGGAAGGGAGGGAAGGGAGTTAGGACGAAGAAAAGAGGGAGGGAAATAAGGGAGGGAAATGTGGGAAGGGGCTGCAAGGGGAGGAGGAGGAAATGTTGGAAGGAAGTGCAAAGGAAGGAGGAGGAAATGTGGGAAGGTAGTGGGTGCTGGAGGGGGGGGGAGGAAATGTGGGAAAGGGGGACCATTGGGGGGAGGGATGTAGGGAGGAAGTGCAGAGGAAGCAGGAGGAAATGTGGGAAGGGGGGAGCATGGGGGGGTAAAAGGAAATGTGGGAAGGTAGGGGTGCTGGTGCGGGGGGGGGAGGAGGAAATGCGAGAAGGAAGTGCAGAGGAAGGAGGAGGAAATGTAGGAAGATAGGGGGTGCTGGGTGGGGAGGGGGAGGGGGTTGAGGGCCATCTTCATATTCTAACAGGGTGTTACCGAGGGTGGTGTCATCTGTGGCAGTCAGGGTGCCGCTCACTGACAGGGTGGCAAGGATGGTGGCAGGGTATAGGGTGCTTGGTGAGGCTGATAAGGAATGGGTATGGTGGTGATTATAGCAGGGTGGGTTGGTGGTGGTGGCAGGGTGTTAGGAATAGTGCAGGGTGACAGGGTGTTAGGTACGGTGCCAGGGTGATAGGGATGGTGACAGGGTGTTAGGGATGGTGACAGGGTGTTAGGATGGTGCCAGGGTGTTAGGGATGGTGCCAGGGTGTGAGGGATGGTGGCAGGGTGTTAGGGATGGTGACAGGGTGTTAGGGATGGTGACAGGGTGTTAGGGACGGTGCCAAAATGTTAGGGATGGTGCCAGGATGTTAGAGATGTGCCAGGATGTTAGGGATGGTGGTAGGGTGCACGAATCATATCAGGGGGTAGAATTATTGGTAGAGTGGTTGGCAGGGTGGCAGGCATGGTGGTTTGATAGCAGGGATTGTTGATGGTGATGTAGGGAGGTGGCAGAGTGGTAGGGATGTTAACAGGGTGGCAGGGGATGATGGCAGAGGCGATGACAGAGAGTAATACAATGATTCACGTGGTCGTATAAGATGATGGGATACGGTGGCAGGGTGGAGGGAGTAAGGTGGCAGGGTGGCAGATGATAGGGTGGTAGGTGGCAGAGTGGAAAGGAGGAAGGGAGTCCAGGTGGCAGGGTGGAAGGGTGGCAGGGTCAGGGTGGAAGGGAGTCTGTTGGCAGGGTGGCAGGTTGGAAGGGAGGTAGGTGGCAGAGTGGCAGGGAGGCAGGGAGTCATTTGGCAGTGTGGAAGGGAGGAAGGGAGGAAGGTGGCATGGTGGAAGGGAGGCAGTTGGCAGGGGGGAAGGGAAAATAAGGAGAGGATAGGGTCTGAGATTAAGGAAGAGAGGATGCAGGAAGGATAGGGAGTAGGATGGAGGCAGGGAGGATGAAGGTATGGAAAGGAATGGGATGGAGGCAGGGAGAGCGAAGTGAAGGGTAGGATAGGGAATAGGATGGAGACAGGGAGATGAAGGGTAGAATAGGGAGTAGGATAGAGGCAGGGAATAGATATAGGGGGAAGGTAAATACAGGAACAGATCTATGGGTCCTTGCTTGAAAAAAGATTCGAAGGGAAGGTCACAGAAGAACAGGGAAGAGGCAGAGTGTATGGATAGTCGTGGTCAATAATAATCATCCACACATATACGAAAAAAAAATATATATATATATATACATTGCTGTCTAATGATGATGTTATTGTTTTGAATAGTGAGTATATAGCTGCTAGTAGTAAATTAAAAAGATGGTACTTAGCCTACTTATTCGAATGTTTATCAGCCAAGGAACAGAGAGAAACTATCAACTTTTACATAGGTCACCCCAAGTGGATGAATATTATTGACAACCAATGAGTGTATTTGATGAAGGAAAGGCAACGAGATACGAAGGAGTAGAAAGGGAGATAGAGAGAAAGGCAGCAAGAGACGTTCTGATATTGACAAGGAGGAAGAGGATAATGGCAGGGAGGTATATTACATGGCTTGGCAGAGACAGGGAGGAAAGGAAAGAAGAAATAGAGACAGAGTGGAGGAGGAGGAGGAAGAGGAGAGAAAAGAAATGCTGAAATAGATATAAGGTGGAGGGAGAGGAGAGAAAAGGAAAGCTGAAATTGAGACAGAGTGGAGGAGGAGGAGGAAGAGGAAAGGAAAGCTGAAATAGAGACAGAGTGGAGGAAGAGGAGAGAAAAGGAAAGCTGAAATAGAAACAGTGTGGAGAAAGAGGAGAGAAAAGGAAAGCTGAAATAGGAAGGAGGAGGGAGGAAAAGAACACAGAAATAGTTATAGGATGGAGGGAAAGGAGAGACTGGAAAGAGGAGGAGAAGGAAGAAGAGGCAGGGAGAAAAAGACAAGAGAGAGACAGGGAGGAGAAGGAGAAGGAGGAAGAAGAAGGCAGGAAGATAATTACAAGAGAGACAAGGAGGAGAAGGAGGAAGAAGAAGAAGGCAGGAAGATAAAGACAAGAGAGAGAGAGAGAGAGAGAGAGAGAGAGAGAGAGAGAGAGAGAGAGAGAGAGAGAGAGATATGATATGGGGTGTCGAGTACTGCTTTGGAAGGGAGGTAGAATCAGGTGGTGGAGGAGGGAGAGAGTGTTAAAGGGAGGGGAGGGAGAGGAAAGAAGGAAGGAGGAAGGAGAAGAGGTGGAAAGTGGAGGTGGAAAGCAGGAAAGAAGGAGGGAGAAAGGAATTAGAGGAGGAAGGAAGGAGAGGGAGAAAGGGAGAATGGAATTATATATGAAGAGAAACTAAATTAAAAAGAGGAAAGAAAATAAATAGGAAGTAGCATAAGGTGGGATGTAAGATTGTGTAAATGGAAACAGTATAAGTAAATAAACGAAAAGGAGAGAAAAAATATAAAAGAATCAAGGTAACTGTATAGATAAAGATAGGTTTCCAATGTATAATGATAGGTAGATAGAGATAGAATGTGTAGATAGGCATATGGTTAGTTAATAGATAGGTAAATATATAGTGTTTAACGAAGGGATAGGAAGACAGGAAGAGATTGAAAACTGAAGAAAGAGAATGAATGCGGGAGATGGAGATTGAAGACTAGAGTTAAGAAGTATGATTGATTGATAGATAGATAGAGAGATTGATAGGTAGATAGGTAGGTAGTTAGATAGATAGATAGATAGATAAATAGATTGATAGATTGATTGATTGATTGATAGATTGATAGATAGATAGATAGAGAGAGAGATAAGAGATTGAAGGAAACTAAGAAGGAAGTATAGAATGAAGGATAAAATGATAAAGTGAAGCATAGGTAGAGATATTAAAGGAAATAAAATAGAAGAGATGGAAGAAGGGAGGAAAGAGAGAAGAAAGAATGAAGAAAAGATAGACATTAATGAACAGAAGAAGAAAGACGAAATTAAAAAAAAGAAAAAAAAATATATAAAGAGTGAGTGGAGGAAGAAAAAAAAAAAGGTGAAATGGAGGAAAGAAAGAAGAATGGAGGAAGATGGAGTCGGGATGAAGGCAGATGGGAGAGAATGGAGGGATAGAGAGAAGCGACAATAAAAGCTAAGTGAAGGGTCAAAATGGAGGAGGAGGAGGGGGAGAGGGGGGAGGGGGAGGATAGGAGGTAGAAGGGAGGGTGGGGAAGGAGGAGGAGGAGGAGGGAATATTAGGAGATTGGAGAAAGAGAGAGAAGAGGAGGAGGAGGTAGTGGAAGAGGATGTGGAGATGAGAGAGAGAGAGAGAGAGAGAGAGAGAGAGAGAGAGAGAGAGAGAGAGAGGAGAGAGAGAGAGAGAGGTGCATGGAGAGCAAGAGAAGGAAAGGATATGAAGATGAGAGCAGAGAAGAGGGAGAAAACGAAAGAGGGATATGAGGAGTAAAGAAGATGGAGGAAGAGGAGGACTAGAAGGAGAAAGAGAGAATATAACAAAATGAGGACAATATACACTTTATACAAGCACTATATAGAAAGGGAATAGGAAGGAGGGAAAAAGAGAAAGGGAAGAAGAAGAAGTAGTAGTAGTAGTAGTAGTAGTAGTAGTAGTAGTAGTAGTAGTAGTAGTAGTAGTAGTAGTAAGAGTAGTAGTATGAAGTTTGGGAGGTAGGAGGAAAATAAAAGTGGAGTATTAAAAGTGAAAAATTAGTGAAGAAAAGTATTATAAAGAATACAAATGACATGAAACAGCAACTCAAATACATTATGTACCCACTCATTCACCCTCACCCACTCCCTAACTAACTCACCCACTCACTCACCCACTCCTTAACTAACTCACCCACTCACCCTCACTCACTCACTCACTCACCCACCCACTCCCTCCCTCACTCACTCACTCACTCACTCACTCACTCACTCACTCACTCCTCACTCACCCACTCACTCACTCACTCACTCACTCACTCACAAATCCCTCCAACCAGACATAATGAGATGAAGGCACATAGCTTAATGGATACACCACCAGTAACAGTAGCAGTAGCTGTAATGTTCCAGGTGTCGTGACAGCTGCCAATGATGGGGTCAGTTTACTTGGTGTGTTGTGTTGTTTTGTAACCATTTCACTGGGTACTGGTGTCTTTAATCATTCCTTTGGGGCCTCATTAGTTTGTCATTTTGTCAACTACTGCACTGATATTTTGTCTCTGCAGTATGTCTCTATAGGGGCTAGTTCATCTAATTGTCTCATTTTCTGTTTACCTAATTACCTCATCTCCATTTCACCTAATCATCCCACATCCAGCTCACCTAATTGTCTCATCTCACCTAATATCCTCCCACGTCCACTTCACCTACTGTAATCATCTCACCTCCAGTTCACCTAATTACCCTACCTAATTATGATCCCACCTCCAGTTCACCTCATCATCCCACGTCCAGTTCACCTAATCATCCCACGTCCAGTTCACCTAATCATTCCACCTTCAGCTGCAGTACAAGGGCTGACATTAGGTGGTAGTGTCGTGGTAAAAATACTATTAATACTTTCAAAATGGTGAGTATAATGATAATACAAAAAAAATTAATGGGCCTAGAATTTCATTTCATTTTGTGTCATGCCAAGAATATTTTGTTATAATTATTATTATTATTATTATTATTATTATTATTATTATTAAACAGATTATTTTATATTAGCAAATTATTTTATATGGATGGGAAGAGAAGCAATTGAGTCTTGAGATAAAAAAAAAATCAACCTGAAGGAAAATGAAAGGAAAGCAGGAAGACGAAGGAAAGATGACAAAGGGGTAAGTAACATGGACACATTGAACCTATGGATGAAGAAAAGGAAGAGAATAAAAAGGGAGACGAGTAGGAAAGGAGAGGATAATTATGAGGAAGGAGAAAAGAGGAGAAGGAAAGGAGAGGAATGGGGAAGATATCTAAATAGGATGAAAGGAGGAAGAAATATGAAGAAGAGGAGGAGGAGTAGGAGGAGAAGGAGGAGGAGGAGGAGAACTAGAAGAAATGTAACAAGGATGAAGGAAGAAATAGGATGAGAAGGAGGAGAAGAAGAAGAAGAAGAAGAAGAAGAAGAAGTAGTAGAAATGTTACAAGGATGAAGGAAGAAATAGGATGAGAAGGAAGAGGAGAAGAAGAAGAAGAAGAAGAAGAAGAAGAAGAAGAAGAAGAAGAAGAGGAAGAAGAAGAAGAAGAAGAAGAAGAAGAAGAGGAAAAAGAAGTAGTAGAAATGTAACCAGGATGAAGGAAGAAATATGAAGAGGAGGAAGAGGAGGAGGAGGAGAAGAAGAAGAAGAAGAAGAAGAAGAAGAGGAAGAAGAAGAAGAAGTAGAAATGTAACAAGGATGAAGGAAGAAATATGAAGAGGAGGAGAAGGAAGAGGAGGAGGAAGGAGGAGGAGGTATTAGCAACAGGGCAGCCATAAGTCATGTCATCAGAAAACCATTATTGGGACCCTCGCTTGAGCAGGAGGAAGACGAGGAAAGGTGAGGACGACGAGGAGGGAGGAAAAGGAGCTGGAGGAAAGGAAGAGAAATGATGGGGATGAGAAGAGAGACGAGGAAAAGGAGGAGGAGGGAGGAAGAGAAAGATATGGGGATGAGAAGAGAGGAAGAGTGAGGAGGAGGGAGGAAGAGAAATGATGAGAGAGACGAGAGCAAAGGTGAGGACGACGAGGAGGGAGGAAAAGGAGCTGGAGGAAAGGAAGAGAAATGATGGGGATGAGAAGAGAGGAAAGGTGAGGAGGAGGGAGGGAGGAAGAGAAATGATGGAGATGGGAAGAGAGACGAGGAAAAGGAGCTGGGGGAAGGAAGAGAAATGATGAGGATGAGAAGAGAGGAGGAAGAGGAGGAAGAGAAATGATGGAGATGAGAAAAAAGAGAATTGGAGGTGGAGGAAGGAAGAGAATGATGAGGATGAGAAGAGGGACGAGGAGGAGGAGGAAGGAAGAGAAATGATGATGAGGAGGAAAAAGAGAATGGGAGGTGGAGGAAGGAAGAGAAATGATGAGAAGAGAGACGAGAGGAAAGGTGAGGAGGAAAAGGAGGAGGAGGAGGAGGAAGGAAGATAATGATGGAGATGAGAAGAAAGCGAGGAAATGTGAGGAGGAGGGAGGGAGGAAGGAATAGAATGATGAGGATGAGGAAAGAAATGTGGAGGAGAAGGATATGAAAGAGGAAGGAGGAAGAGAATGATGAAGATAAGAAGGAAAACAAGGGTGATAACGAGAAAGAGAAGACCAAAACTAGGACAAAGATGAAGGAGGAGGAGGAAGAGGAAGAAAAGAGAAAAAATATCAGAAGAAAGTTTGGCATGAAGAGATAAACGAAAATAACACCCTAAGTTAGTAGTAGTCACGAAGGAGTGTGAGGAGTGTGAAAGATACATATTGTGAAGAACCGTATTCCTGGCCCAACCCAAAGCTCTGAGTATAATAATTATGTGGTCAAATGTGTCAGAACCCATGCATTGGTTGGTTGGTTAGTGAAGGCAAGGTCAATATCTCTCTCCAACATCAGATGATAAAAAGAAGGTGATGGGAACAACGCTATTAATTGGAGCACGTACTATCAAAGACAAAATTCGTGTCGTGAAATCTGCATAGTGAAAATATATGATAGAGAACTAAACATATTGGACATGAACGTTACTATATAGTGGGCCTTTCATTATGTTTCACAAGTTATATTAAATCATTGGACAAGACAGCGACACGAGTTTTGTGTGAAAAATTGGAAGCAGAATTTATCAACTTTTTATCGTTTTATCCTCTTTACTTTTGCTTTTGAAGATATATGCACAGGATGTCTGTCTGGCCATCCTCTATAGCAAATTGTGAGGGCTGGGAATATTAAGGGACCCTGTGATGTTGTAAGAAAATTGGAGGTAAATGAGTCCTTCAAATATTGCCACGAAACATCACCTATATGGAAGGAGCGTGTTTCGAGGCATAGTCAGGAGGAATCAGAAGCCTCCAATTCCTATACACGTTCACAGGGCCCTTAATTAAGTTGTATCATGGTCAATTGTCGTTCCCTTTTCTTCACATTGGTTTCAAGGTGTGACAGTTTCATTTCATGCTTCACCAAAATAATGGGAATCCGAAATCAAAAGTTCATGAATAACATCCTTCCATCATCGTATAATATATATTACTAATAAATCATAATGACATGTATAATTAGAGCTGAATTTTGTGAAGGTGATATATATTTTATTCGTGTTGGTTACTACTACTATCACCCAAAATACGATGATGGAAAATATCTGTTAATTCTATCATTTCAGTTGTACAAAAGCAACACGAATTCTCTCTCTCTCTCTCTCTCTCTCTCTCTCTCTCTCTCTCTCTCTCTCTCTCTCTCTCTCTCTCTCTCTCTCTCTCTCTCACACACACGAGCACACCATCACATTTATATACATATAGAGGCTGTGTACAATCACACTCACAGCGCCATCCGGGGAGTTGGGGGGCAAGTGATGAAGTCTTTCGCGAGCTGAAAGAGGAAGGGTAGGAGAGAGAGGGGAGAGTAGGAGGAGGGAGGAATGGAGAGAATTTAGGAGGGCGCTAGAGGGAAAGTGGTGGAGGGAAAAGGAAGGAAGGAGAGGAGAGGTGGATATGGCGTGGTGTGTTCTCCGTTTTCTGTGTGATGAATGAAGTGGTGGTGCCGCCGCCTCACTACACACGACCATTACGACAATATGGCCGCGCTAAAAGGCTACCTCTTTATTTGCATTTCCAGGGAGCGAGTAGCACTTTAGTCTCTTATCCCACGGGCCCGGAGATAAGAGGCATAAAGGCTGAGAGGGACGTTAAGATCTCTGAACGTGTGCCTGGCAGCGGGACTTTCGACCCAAGCGGCTAGTGTGGTCTGGCGTCTTCAGTGCGGATGTAAACACTATCTCTCCGTGTAATGTAAATGGGAGTTTTGTAAGCAAGAATGGATGGTTGTGATATCGTTGGTGTGCAGGCCAGAGAGGGGCTTGTGCCGGGGAGCTGTAGAGGCGAGAATGAGGCTTGGGGAGGCCGGGAGAAGCGTCTTAAAGGTAGGTTATGTTGGAGTGTTGTTGTCATGCCGTGAGGATGGGGAGGGGGACTAAAGGAGACGACGACGCCGACTCCGAATTTCCCTTCCTTTCTTCTCCTTACCGTGTTTCTCGATACAGCTCATGCACCCCCTCCATTCTCGGCACTCTCAACCCCCTACCCTACCCCAGCCCACCTCAGGATATTACCTTCTCCAGGCGTGCATTTTCAGGCCTTATTTATGCCCGGGAGTTTATAAAATAAGCGTGTTTCAACCCTGCTCCCAAGCCGCCATTTGGGATTATGGCAGGCATCTTTGTCACCCGAATGGCCTAGGTAAATAGAGTGAATCTGCCCCTACCAGTAACTTTATCCCCGAGTCATCTTTACTGTGTAGGTACAGATACACATGCAGATATGCTTGTCTTAATGGTGGTGTCTGTATACAAGTGATATTGTTGTTGAAGAATAGACACCACTGACAGAGCTGCAACTCGGCCCATACAAGGCTCAGTGCTGTATTCAAACCACCAGTCATGTTAGGACGATTATATTGGTTATATATACATTGCTACTGTTTATATCTTCAAGGTTATATAAACAGTGTATATATAACAGTATCTGTAGGTCAGTTTACAGTATATCTCAAACATGTTCAGAGTTTCAGTGCCTCATTCTAAATATGTAGGTAGTTATGTTTTGAAGAATTAACCACGCTCAGCCGAAGGTGGACTTTTAGTGAATGGATTGACAAAGTACATTATTATGAGTACCATATAAGAAGCTTTTTAATAACATTCCGCATTTACCTGAAGATACATTAGCAAAACAGTGTCAGTAAAAGGCACCTAATGAAATGGTATTTACTTATATACCGTATATTATTTTTTATATAAATACCACAAACCCATGAAAACTCACTCTGTATGATGATCGTGTTTGGGAGTTTATAACCACAATCCCGAAGGACTAGAAGTATGACCGACAGCACCAAGCAACATAACACCAATAACGACCATGACAGAAGCGCCATTAAGGGGGTCGTAATTCCTTTAGTCACCCCCTCAGACGACCCGAAAAATATCCCCGAGAAAACAGTGGATCATAAAACTGGCGTCACACTGGGTCAATATATGTCGCCAATTCCATTCATTCTATCACAGTCAGCAGGTTAGGACTTCGCAAGAGAAGATGAATGGATGGGTGGATACATAAATAAATAAATGAATATGTTAATAAATGTATGAAACGTATCACAGACAAATATTTAGGAAAAATTGATACTTTTTTATATGGGAATTTTGATATTGGTAAAGTTATGATGGATGAGTAGCTGATGCCAGGAACGTTCTTTTCTTGAATGGGATGAGGCTTTAGACTCTTTTTGACGGTACACTCTCAGAAAATTGTGAGGTCATAGTTGAAATCTCTTCATATACATGTCATAGTATCTGCATTAAAACCAAAGTATTCTGTTCACATGATTCTTACCTTACTACATAAATATGGGAAGTATCAAGCCTGTAGGGTTATTCGGACGTGGTATAATGTTAAGTATTCAGTTGAGTAATTTAGATATTGCAGGTAAAAAATTGACGAAAAAATTATTCGTGTGACCGGGCCTTAAGTCTGACAGATTTTGTGTAGATATAGGCTAAGTGTGAACATCCAACAAGGGACACACACTCAACACTTCGTACTATAGGGGCTTAACTATACATGCATGAGTCAGGAAGTAAGGGGAGGTGGCCGAGTGGTTACCGTCCTAGCTGGACTCGTAACCTATAAGTCGGGAGATCGTTCCTCTCAGGTGAGGGCCTGAGAATATTTACTCTTCCGATTTGAATTTCAGGCACTATCTATAACAAGGTAAATATAGCTATATTTACCTTGATCTATAAGGCCACCGAACGTCGTAAAACACCCTCTCTGGTAGTGTACCATAACAGCTGCAGTATTTGGAAATTACCCTCACTTCCCTCCCTCTGTGGCTGGGTACCAGTTCGGACATCGTGACGTGTGTATGTGTGAGTAACAGTTGACCTGGGCCACGGTAACGGGCTTGATGAAGTCTTTGTCCAGTGTCGGAATATATATTAAAAAAAAAGTAGACCCCGTAAGGGAATTTTGGACATAATTTGTAAGACCTCAGAGAATATCCACAAATTCACAACGAAGGCACAACAGTGTTCTGGACAACGTGACTTAACTCCTGGCTTGATGGATGAAGTTAGTAGCACTGGTTGGTCAGTCAAGATTTGGGCCAGCCAGTGAGCCAGGGTGAGGTGCGGTGTGATCGATCCTTCCAACTTCCCCTCAGCGGTCATTAACTGCCAATTAGTAGTTTATTGTCCTGGTGCTCACGGAAGGCCTTGATGCTATTGATGTTGTTATTGTTATTGTTGTTAATTGTGGTGATAGGAGTGATGAGGTGAAGCCAGTAGTAGTAGTATTAGTAATAGTAGTAGTATAGTAGTAGTAGGGGTGGTAGTTTTAGCAATGTTGGTAGGGTTAGTGATGATGATGGTCGTGGCAGTATAGTAGTGTAGGTGATGATGATAGTAGTACTGTACAAGAGACACGTGAGAGTTATAGTATATGACTGACCTTGAGTCGAGGCCATCTATCCAGGCAGGCTTCAAAATCTCACAGCCTTCACACCCGTCACATGTTTAACTCTTTATAAAACTCTGAAACCGGTGAACCAATTGGCCTGAAATTTTCTTTATTCTACATGGTAAACTGCACAGAGGGTAATGCCAGCTGAGATGTGGACAATATACTCTCCTTTCATTCTGCTTCCTTCTTCCATGTGACTTATATAAGGTCTTTCTGGCCCAGCCTTCTTTTTATTTCAAGGGGATCAAGCCACTAACTCCTCCGGGTTATCTCTCTGTGTCATCTCGTTGACGAACATGTGCGTTTGACACTCCTCCGCCGCGTATAGTGTCGTGAATCAACCATAGAGTCTATAGCTTGCTCAGTACACTATAACTTTTTATTTTATTTTATGGTATATCATCTATAACCTTTCTCGAGCCAAGTTACCCACGTGGATCAATTTTTATAAATCACTCTGGCTTCAAGAGTTTTGCCGGGCACAGACGGTCACAAGCGCCACATATTATTATTATTATTATTATTATCCTTCTGTGTGTCTATTGTAATTCCCATAAAACTTGAACATTGCTCACATTTCAATTCAGGACGCGGGGAGCCGGTCATCAGCTCCACCTCATTTAACCTTTATTTATTAGCTTTTATTACCATTGTTATTCTCCCTCCCTCTCGCACGCCCAGCCACGCGGAAGAAAGAGAACGGCAAAAGATATATATATATATATAATATTTTTTCCTCTCGCTTTACCAAAACAGCAGAAGCCGGGCCAGTTCTGGATATCAACACCCCCACCCACCCCTATCCTTCCTTCCCCTCTCCACCCCCTCTCCGGACCATTCCTGCCCCCCTCCCCAACCCAAGGAGCCACGTCACACGCTCTCTTGACGCTGATTGGTTGATTTGTGAGCCGGCGACCAATCAGGCAGCGTATCCGCCTCTCCATTTAGGAAATCGGCTTAATCGATGGTGTAATTCAATAAGCACACAACCTCCCAACCCACCCCCACCCCCCACCCCCATCCTACATCCCCCCCCCCTTACCCCAACTCTCCACTCCCGCCACCCCCACCCACCCCATCCCCACGGCCATTTTCTGTTGCTTTATTCTCCTATCTTTGCCCTCTGGTTTCTCAAGGAGTCGTCCCGCTGTCAGAAAGTTTCGTCCTCCCCCCCCCTCCGTCTGAGAGATTAAATTCAAAACCCTCTCTCTCTCTTGTCTATAACCGGGACCAGTTGGAGGATTTTTCTCTTGACGTTTTCGCAGGGTTGGTTGGTTGGTTGGTGGATTTTGTTCCGTTTCGTGTGTCTTATTTTACGAGTTCACTGTTGGGCTGCAAGGTAGGTTATATATAGTAGGTGTGTTTGGAGGTCATGGTGGTATTTGCTACGGAGAGAGAGAGAGAGAGAGAGAGAGAGAGAGAGAGAGAGAGAGAGAGAGAGGCTGTGGCGGGAGGAAAGTAGTAGGAGGAAGAGAAGGACTGGAGGAGGGAAGAGAATGGATGGGTGGATGGAAAGGGGAAAGGTGAGCGAACGATATGGAACCACCAGTGTGATGAAAACCTCTGGCTAACACAGCGTGGCAAATGTTGACGGATGGCCTTTCCTTCTTCCCTTCTTCCCCTCCCTCCTCATTCCCCCTCCTCCCCTCCCCTTCCCCTTGCCCTTCTCTCCCCTCTCCCCTCCCCTTACCCTCCACAAACTAATTATCTGGCTGCTCTGAGGAGGAAGGAGGGGGGCAGGAGGGGGCAGGGGGGGGTTAGGGAAGGGTGAATTAGTTGATGATATGTGGATGGTAAAGGAGGGAGGGAGGGAGGGCAAGGGAAGGTTAAATTGGGCTGTTAGTGAGGGTGGTTGAGGTGGTTAGTGGCTGTGGTGGTTGTTTGGTGTGGTTTATGGTGGTTGATGATGCGCTGGTTGTGGCTAATAATAATAATAATAATACGGTTGTTGTTGTTGATGTTGTTGGTATTGTTATGGGTGCTGTTGTTATTTTGGGTTTGTGTCTGTTGTCAATACTGCTTCTGCTACTGTTTATATTCTGTTGTAACTTGCCAGTGTCTATATTAAGATTATTATTGATGCTGTTACTGCTCCTACTTCTAGTATTATTATTGTTTTTATCACGGATATTTCTGACGCTTTAATTTCTTCTGTATTTTACTATTATCTAACTACTTTCAACATTGTCTTTGCTGTTACTCTTACTACAAACTGTTCTCTAATGTTGATGGTATTACTAGTTACTATTCCTGTTATTGCTTTCGTACTTCTGTTTCCATAGTTTTTTCTTCTGTTTCCGTACTTCTGTTTTCATATTACTGCTCTCATTGCTGCTACTATTACTCTTACGGGTGATTTAGCTGTTCTTTTTGTTGTTAACGCTCTTGCTATTATACCGTATTAGGCCTACTGTAGTGGCCGTCTCGGTTGTCAGAAATATTAATTTGGGGAAGGTGGTGTCAAAGTGGATACAACGACGGACTACAAATGTCATGGACCCAGGTTCGAGTTCACGAGAATCGTCTGGGGTTTTTCTGAGGTGATCTGATGGGTCCAGCTGTTCGTCATGTATACTGGCTACGCCCTACATCGTCGTCAACTCATAACATAGAAGATATATATATATAGGTGTGTACATCAGGCTGCTTCATGATTGTGCATTTTTTTTTCAGCCAGGGTCCAGTATATCTGCACATTGAACCTACAGCCAAGTGTTGTATCAGGATTAAAACCTGGCTCCGACTATGACCTTCCACACCAAGCCACGATCAGAGGCCGCCAATAGAGGCTAATTACAGTAAGGCGTGACCCACACCTGTCTCACAGGCACTATCAGGATGGAGACGATCACACTCCCAAATTATCACACCATACAGAGTAAAGAAATATGAACACTTAACTCCATCCAGATATAGAAACTTAGTCCACCGATTGTGAGAAAAGGGAGATATACTTAATTTAGCCTGTTAGTGAGTATAGGCTATTTTACATCTGATTCGTTTTATGTTAATTGTGTGTGTGTGTGTGTGTGTGTGTGTGTGTGTGTGTGTGTGTGTGTTACAAACCATGCAGGTAATCGCACAGTGTAAGAATCAGGTTGTTCGACTCCTTCGTGTGACATGGTCTAATCTAATGGGTAGCTCCTTTGGTACACAATGGCTGGGAAGGGTTCGATTCAACGGTGGGAAAACTTGCTCATAGCCATTGGGGATGAAATGACAACTGACACTCATCCTATCAATTCTAATGTTCTTCAGAGCCTTGTTATATTCTCTGGTCCCGTCATGTTACTCATCGGTGATCTCTTTTGCTCTGCCTTTAACTCTGTTTATTCTTATTCTGTCGATAAAACCCTTTCTCCATCTTCATTCAACCTAGCATCCTACCTTTACCAAAACTAATTACATATAACTGTAGCTGTCCACCCAATTACTTAATGGTAGCAAGTGGAGCAACATTTCGGTAATAATAATGTTAATTTAATTCAGTTGATATCAATATCCTTGAAACCTTCTGAATTAGTTTAGCAGTTGCTCTTCCAAGTTTCATTCCTACAGCATCCAACACTTTCATTGATATATTACTGTAGGTGTCACTGCCATGCCAACTCATTCCTGGAAACCTTTTGTAACGGACGAAGCATAAGGGGCCTTAATAAAACTAGATTCCTCGGTACCATCTCACCAGTTAAGATCTGTTCGTCTTATCATTATTATCCTCAGCCTTTTTATCACAACAGCATCTCCCTTTACATCTTCTGTCGTATTTCCAAGGGTCTTCTTCAAACAAGGATTCATCGACCGCTTCAAACAACTCCTAGATTGCGTTTCACCTTTTTACGTCGGCCTTGCTGTACCCAAAGAAAGCAGTGCCCCCACCTACTCCAACCCACTGGAAGTGTAAACCATCAATGGTGGCATTCCACATGTTGACTTGATTTGGTCATTTGGGCAAAGTCTATCCCTCAGAAGCAAGAACTGTCCGGAAGCTCTTGTCAACATGTTAAGGGGATGGTATACTTTTGGTACATTGGAGTGCCTTGATTCCCCCTAAAGCATGCTAGGAAACACGACCAGCACAACAAAAATTATTGTAGTCTGCTGCCTGGAATAGTTTAGAGGAATCATTGCTCCAGATTTATCAGCACTGTACTTCCCCCTTAATTAATGTTGACTAGTACACTAATATATGATTTATTAATGATGCCTCCGGTAATGCTGTTCAATTTCAATTACGATTGTTACCGACCTTTATTATGACTTATTAATACGATTTATTGTTGAAGATAATTGGATTAAGTTAAGATTAGGACTATATTGATTGTATGTTTACAGCTTTACGACGACAGAAGTTATTTAAGATTAATAATAACATTATCCCAACACATACATACTATTATTCGAGATATGATCATATTGTTTCGTGAAAGTAAGATTAAGACTAAATTGACTGTATAATTACAGCTGTACGATGACGGAAATTATTTTTTATTTATAACATTATCGAAACACATACATTCTATTATTCGAGATATGAGGATATTGATTCGTAAAATATTCTTACACTTAACAATGAAGTAAATGAATCCTGAAAATAGAAAATTGGTACCCCAAACAATATGCATTTTCTTTTCAGATCATGTTGAGAGAAAATGTGATCGTTTGCGAAATCTTAAGGATAACTTAGTAAATACATTTTTATACCGTTTCACACACATTTTTTTGCTGACTAAACTGTAATTACCTTTTATGGTCATTTGTTGGGTCTTCATTGACTGCATATCCCTGTCTTCGATGACTGCATATCCATACTCTCTTTGGTGTTGCCGTCAATTACTGAGCAAATTATAAACTACGCGGTCGCTTGAGGTTAAACTAATACGGAATTTAGTCAATAAAATGCCACAATATCACTAATATATTAGTGCAGTGTATTTGACATACATTATATAATGAGACTACTGACTGTCACTTGATGGGGCATATTTTACCTTCTTGTTGTTCACACATACATATTACATTAAGGAGTCGAAAGGTCAGCACATGATGAGGTGACATCCACCAACAGTTATCCATCAGTTGTTTCAGATCATTTAAATATCTCCTAGCCTTCATTATATATATATAGGCTACAATGTGTAAAGGGTAATGATGGTCATAATAAAATGCAGTATTTTCACAAGTTGCACTTGGAGGAAATCAATGTTTATGCGATCTTCTAGAAACATGTTTTCCTGGTAAGGCTAAAGCAGTAGTTAAGAAATATAATTATACATTATCACGACATCATTGTTCTCTGGGAATCAAAATAATTAAGTTAATGTTAGAGGTAAGTTAATCCTATTTTCTACAGTATAGTAATATAGAAAATGTATTATTTTATTGACGTCCAGGGGAAGCTAGTACAAATAGGAGGTGCTATATTAAAGGATTATTGATGTTACGTGGAAGAGCAGTTCGTGTTACAACTGGGGACAGAAAATATTGGATGACTGGATTACCAACACTTTACCCTCGTGAGGTTGGAATGTTTTCGTTTGCTTCTTTTTCTTATAATAAATAATTTGATAATGTACCTCATTTATTAGCTTACACATGGTTATTAAGATTAAATCAAGCTTGAAACAGTAATGTAGTTCTTGGTATTAACTCAGGATGATGAATATTAATAATAGTCTTACAGAATTCAGCAAATAGAAAACTACAACTTCTTGATTAACTTTAGGTGCAATAGTAACGTAAGCAAATTGACCATACATGAAAAATAATATAAAAATAATACAAATAAACACCCATTACCTCAACCAGGCCGCTGCTCTCCCAGTTGGCTCGTGTCTAAAATATACAAAATACATTCAATACAAATAGATGCAGGTATAAAAATAAATTAGAACTTAGCGTTGTTCCATCAATTCGAGCCTTTGTAAAATGAAGCTTATGACACTGTGGCTGTTTGGTTGACGTTGCTTCATGTTACATCATTTTTTTTTATTCTTAGAAACGACTGGCAATATTGACGTTTGTATTCAGATTATATAAAGGCCATGTTTTTGCTGTAGACGGAAGCATTCGTATAGTTTAAAGGTTAGAAACTATTTTGCTTAGCCCAAATAACGGCTTACTTGAACAAACAGTATACAAGATAGATATGATATAACCCAGAATTGTAAGAGAGATGAAAAGTTGAAATGAAATAGGTTGATTATAAGGGTCAGATGTCCTTCTCTTCACTTCTATATAAATTCTGTGTCAAGACCCTACCTCGTTGTCGAAGAATAAGAGTGGCGTAAGAACTATAACACCATAACAGTTTAAAGGCCCTTGCTGTCTTGAAGCCCTCAATTTAATATACTTATAGTCCCACTCACTCCATCTAAACGTTAAACCTCCTTTATATAATTTTATATTATCTGCCCATATATATTTTTAGGTATATTTTCAAGATGTCAGCTGTTGTTTAAGATATGATATGTTATTTGTCATGTTATCCTGGTCAGGCTTCCATTTCATCATATTAAATCCCATAGAATTACCCAGATATAAATGCTGAAATAATCATCAGCCGCTGTATTGAAATAAAACTGAGTGTGAGTAGCGGAGGAACTTTTTCTATGGCTGTGGTCACTCAACAATATCTCTGTATATATATGGCCAGGGATATTTCAATCTAACATTTACTATATCGTGTCAAGTCTCAGCCCATGGAGAGTTTATGTGTAGCCTAACAGAGGTTGTAGAATTGTCAACATAATAGTCAGGCTCACCTCTGAACCCTAGAGGGAGATTCTAATACACTTTTGGTACACTCGCAATACAGAATATGTATCCAGGCTTGCTTCAAATAGCCTGAATCGAGTATTAAGCGAACTCAAGCAAATATGAAACAGGATAAGCGTTGTAATTGGTTCACTAGTATGTCACATGATTCGAAACTTCAACAAAACCTGGATACAGATTTTGGATTGCGAGTGTACATTAGGGTGCCTTGATTCGTCTGAAGTATGCCAGGAAACAGGACCAGACTAGCAAAAACAATTCTGGTGGCCTGTTACCTAGAATAGTTTGGAAGAATCAGTTGCTCCAGATTTTCCAACACCGTATACTACCCAATTAAGGCACATCGATTGGATCACGGGTCAAAAGCCACCCATCAGCCAATCAGAAACAGCCACCTATCAACCAATCAGAAACAGCCACCCATCAGCCAATCAGAAACAGCCACCCATCAGCCAGTCAGAAACAGCCACCTATTAGCCAATCAGAAACAGCCACCCATCAGCCAATCAGAAACAGCCACCCATCAGCCAATCAGAAACAGCCACCTATTAGCCAATCAGAAACAGCCACCCATCAGCCAATCAGAAACAGCCACCCATCAGCCAATCAGAAGCTGCCCACATATATCACCTGTATATAATATATTATATAGATATTTTTATTACCAACTACTGTTATAACGAAATACAGCTGTAATAGTCACGACAACAAGGGGAGGAGAAGTAAGAAGGAGGAGGAAGGAAGAATGTGAGGGAAAGAAGCAAGGGGAGGGAGAGAGGAAAGGAGAAAGAAGGGAGTGTGAAGGAAGGAGAAGTTTGAAGGTAATTCGCTTTTGTTACATTGGAGTGACTTGATTCCTCCAAAGTATGCCAAGAAACAGGACCAGAATAGCAAAAATAATGGTGTTCTGTTGCTTGGAATAGTTTGGAGGATTCAGTTGCTCCAGATTTACCAACACAAAATTTCCCCCTTAAGGATGTGAGGGAGGAAAGGAAGGGATGTTTGTGGGGGAGGAAGGATTAGGTGTGAGAAGGGAAGTATAAGGATGTGAGGGAGGAAAGGATTGGACGTTTGTAGGGGAAGAAGGATTAGCTATGAGGGAGGAAAGAATAAGTGTGAGAGAGGAAAGGAAAGGTGTGAGGAAGGAAAGGAAGAGGGTATGGGGGAGGAAGGAATAAGTATGAGAGAGGAAAGGAAAGGTGTGGGGAAGGATAGGAAGGGAAGGGTGTGAGCGAGGAAGGAATAAGGAGGAAGGGGGGTTGGGAGAGGAAGGAATGAGTTACTGTACGTATACAGGGGGTATCACACTAGCACCGCGTACAAGGTTTTCGTGGGACTGATGAAACAAGGTACCTGAACGGATGGGGCAGTAGCTATCACACTACCGCGGGTTAATTCTTTGTATGTAGAACACTGATCGCGGCATATAGATGAGTCACACCACCACGATCACAAAACGTAAACAACAACATGGATCTTGTGGATGATAATGACCAGTTTGTGGCTACATTGGTCCTTGTAACTAATATTTTTGAAGAAGAGAAGGGGAAAGACTACCGTAGGCTTGATTTGTTGTCCATGTTTGTGTACAATGAAGACTACAAGTGTACACGTCTCTACGGGATGTAAATACAGTAAAATATCCACTTCTTATTTGCTACTTCAAGTGTGTTTTTTATTGCTATTCAAAAATATTTATATTGCAAAAATATTTTCTGATATTAATCCACTCTTTTTACTTAGAATTATTTTTATGAATAAATTATTTATTGCCTTGGTTCTGCATACGGTGAACTGTCTTGGCTAGATATACATTCCATCTTTGTCCCGCGAATGCCGGTTCCTCGTTCACAGAACTTTGTTCCGCCAGTCCCACGAAAACCTCGTAAGCGGAGCTAGTGTGATACCCCCTTAAGGGAGCAAGGTGTTTAGTGTTGTGTTAGTGTGTATATATACAGTAGGTAACCTTTGGTAGGTCCTGAATAAAGTACAAAGTCACTTTCCAATCAATTTCTTATTTCTCTGGACTTATGGTATTTTCCTGAGTCACTTGAAACCGTCTGGCGTTCGTCCAATTGTAAGGAGGTTATTATTGGGGATATATTTACACCTTTTAAATGGTACTTTCCTATGATAAACAAAAATATATAAAATCGTCTGTGTTAGTTGAAGGAGAATGCAAAAGGTGCCAGACTTTGTTTAAAGGTTACCGTTGCACTAACACTGTGTGATGCAAAGATAATAAATATATAATCCCTAAAGTTACCTATGACTAAGGAATGTAATTGGTCAGAATACTAAGGAACCAGATTATAAATATTAGCTCAGAATACGCACGTGGGATCGAAGCGCAATTTTATATTTTTTACTGTATATACAACTATTTCGAGCCGAGACTATCTCTGTTTTTTTTTCCTCTGCTTTCTTATACGTTTCGTGTTTTATTCTGTTGCATATTAGTTGCAATATACTGTTAACAGGTCATATGCTGTACCTATCAAAATATACGGTAATTCTTGTATACCAAATTCAACACAAATAATATGTATCCTCGAGCAGCACTGCACCTTATTTTTTAACGTATTCCTACACAATTTATATTTATTTCTGTTTACTTTATATTTTTTTACATTCTTCCATGTATGACCTAAAATTCTCACGTTCATCTCGTTTCCTGTACGGTGTATTGTTCTTGATCATATCTTATAATTATCTACTTATATCCTTTTATTGTTGTACACACACAATTATCTGTGTTTCGTAACCTTATCTTCATTGCCATTCTTCCTCCTTACTCAGACCACTGCTCCATTTCTCTCTCTCTCCTTTATTGACACTTCTTCATTCGTTTTTTTCACTTCTCCCTTTCTTCCTCCTTACTCGGACCACCTCTCCTTTTCTCTCCCTCCTTTATTCACACTTCTTCCCTTTCTCTCCATTACTCACACTTCACCCTTTCTTCCTCCTTACTCAGACCACTACTCCATTTCTCTCTCTCCTTTATTCACACTTCTTTAATTTTCTCTCCATTACTCACACTTCACCCTTTCTTCCTCCTGTACTATCACTTCTTCCTCTCTCCATCTATCTCAGTCTCGTAATTTCTCTTTTTCATATCTCCCATTTCTCCTTCACAGTCACACACTACTCCCCACCTCCCCATCTCCCTTCCTCACTTTTCACGCCCCCCTCCCTCTTTCCCTCCCTCCCTTTCCCCTCTCCCTATTATGAGTAAATAGCTGACTTTACCCCCGCATAAAATCCCTCCCTTCCCTTTCACCTTCCAAAAATATCTCTCTTACGTCCCCCTATTCTTCCCTCCCAACCTCTCAACTATACCTTTTCTCCTTTTCATTTTTTCCTCTCTGTTGACCTATATATTCATTTCCTTTTAATTTCTTTTCCCTTCCCATCTCTCTCCTCACCCTTTCGTTTCCTTTTCCTTCCCTTCCCTTTCCTTTCTCTTCTCTTCCCATTCCTTTCCTTTCCTTTCTTCTTAGAATACAATATCTACTCCATCCCCCTCACCCTCTCCCCTCTCCCACTCCCTTCTCCCTTCTCCCTCTCCCCTCTACCCACTCCCTCTCTCTCTTTCTCTCCCTCCCTCACCCTCTCCCCTCTCCCACTCCCCTCTCCCCCTCCCCCATAGCGTGCGAGCGGCAGGTAAGTTGGTCAGTCGCTCACCTGGCCTCGCCCCTTCCACCACTCTCCCTCCACCACTCTCTCCACCACTCTCACTCCACCCCTCACCATCCTACAAGTGAGTTGTTGTCCTCTTCACTCTCTCTCTTCTCTCCTCCATCCTCTTTTGTCTCTATGTATGTGTGTCAGTTCTCCCTCACAGTCCGTTTATCTCCCACTACTACTGTCTCCCATCAATATATCCCAAATAACAACACTCTCTCTCTCTCTCTCTCTCTCTCTCTCTCTCTCTCTCTCTCTCTCTCTCTCTCTCTCTCTCTCTCTCTCTCTCTCTCTCTCTCTCTCTCTCGCACCACCATGCACTGTATCTCCCCAACTTCACTTTCTTCCGTAACTACTGTCTCCCAACACTGCTCTCTCCCATCACCGCTCTCTCCCAATACCACTTTTCTCTCCCATCACCATCATCACTTTCTCCACCATCATCACCACTCTCTCCCAACACCACTATATCCCATCACCACTCTTTCTCTCCCAACACCACTCTTTCTCCCAACACCACTCTCTCTCCCAATACCACTCTCTCACAACACCACTATTTTATCCCTCCTAACCCCCCACTATCTCCTCCCTTCTGTATACCGTTGTGTTCAGATAAACCAGTCCTCACGTTTTCCTTCAACCATTCCTTTTTATCACAGGGAGCACCCGAACTGATGTAGAGGTATATAATAATGCTTCTCGTCTCGTGCCTATATATATAACAGGAGTTTGAGACTTGTTATTGCACTTAGACTGGGTAGGGATGAGTATAGTGCCTTCCTGTAGGCTATATAGTATACTGTATATATGTTTGAGACCAAGTTTATAGGTGGGGATAATTTTAATTTCCTTCTTCCAAGACTGAGACCTTTAACTTTCCTCTCTGTGTAAACTAACTTTCATTTAACCACGTGAAAATTAGTCTCTTTTGTTCATCTCTCCTGCCCACTTCTCTCCTACACACCCCTCCTCCTCCTCCTTCTCCTCCTCCTCTTCCTCTCATTTACATCTTGCTATCTCCATCTCTTCCTTACTTCTAAATGTTGTCTTGTCTTTCGTCACCATCCTCATTCATTGCATTTGTACCAATAACAAATACAATGGTTGGTAGAAAACGTTTATATCAGCACTCATTCTAGGGGTCAAGAAACGTTTCGTCACTCACCACTGTCTTGTTTACATTAGTCACACACAGTTCAAGCCAGACAGTCGCCTCAGTATGAACCAGGGGGGATGGGGGAAGGGGAGGGATTT
>JAWQEG010008744.1:0-22500 GCA_033782935.1 Petrolisthes cinctipes
CTTGTGAGCAAACATTCAGCTGTGATACTCAAACACGTACCCGTCTGCTGCAGACTTTGTCAACAAGGTTATCTTTAACTGTTATCAAGAACAATTATTATGCTATCCAGATGTGCTTAAGTTGGAATATACTGTACGTGATGGTTCTATATCGTTTAATGAAGGTGTGTTTAAAGCTGATTAGTAAAAAGTACTTGCATAGGCCTACATAACTGTATGTGTGTACACTCTGATTAAGTATGAAGGTTGTATTTCTGTTCAGTACTTATATTTTTCATTCAGGATATAGTGGTAAGTCTGATCACTATTAGTATGCTGCAAGTTACTAGGATAATATATTAGGCTTCAACACTGTATATCTGATCATTCCAGTTAAGCCTAACCATCGAACCAGTAAAAAGCTCTCATCTTCACTCATCACTTAACAGCACCATCGAGATTATTTATTTCCTTTATACGGTAACAGCATTATAGATATCACGTGGGGTTTTCACTGTTGTTTACATAATGCACGAATCTTTTATTAAACAACGTTGTCCTTTAAAAACCTAGATGGCACCGAATTCCACTGTATATTTTTGTCATATCTCATCTTCTCAGTTCTCTCCATTATAGTACACTACATAAGAATGATATTAGCCTTGTGTGAGTGTAGGTATGGGGTAATAATGTTGGTTAATCACGGGTTGGTATGTATGATTGTACACGTGTATGATGTCATGCTTTACAATACACTGGTAGAATCTAAGAACAGAAGCACGACGTTCATTGCTAACTTACACCTCTGTTCGAGATTAAACTACGGTATCAATTTATTTCCGTTTATCAGTGAGATTATCTACTTTTTGTTTTTTACCCATAGTGACTCACAATCATCACCAATCATCACAATAGCCTAATCACTATCACGAGCAAGATAATATACTTCACTGGGTATCATAAACACTACTTCCGCGTCGATTCGTCAGTGCCCTTGTTGTAGTATCTCCATCAGCGTGTGTAATGATTTAGATATTTCCTCGCTGTTGGGGTATTACAAATGTAGGTAGGGCAGTCCCGGCGACGAGGGCATCACACCTCCCTCTATCACACCCAAAGACACACTGACAGAATTCTTCAGCTTCCCACCTAACATGATGCTAGGCGAGTTATCATTATTTATTTTTATATATATATTTTTTCATCCTTATCACAACAGTGCAAGAGAGTGAATGCAAATATTATAAAACACTTCAATCTCCTGTATATAAAATTCAGTTATTTATATTATCTCTTTTTAGTGTTTGAGATCCATAACAATGAGGAGGTTGAAGAGATGGCGAGCGCTGGCAACTATACTTCACCTGTGTACGACTACGACCGACAATGGCCTTCACTTCACCGAGGAATAATAATAATATAGAGGTATTTCCTTATTTTCTCCTCCCTTTGTGACGGATAGGGAGAATGTTACCCAGGATTAGTAACTGCTGATTCCTGAGTTACGTTTTGCTATGAGATGAAAGTAAATCAAGGCGTAATTATGAGTTAGATAAGACAAGGAATTGAAAGTGAGGGTTTTGGACCGGTATGTTGTCCTATCGCCACCACACCTTCTCTTCCTCCCTACCCTGTCTCTCCTTCCCCTAACCATCAGATCCCTCTTCTTTCCCTAACCATTATATATCTCTCCTTCCCCTAACCATCAAATCTCTCTCCTTCCCCTAACCATCAGATTTCTCTTTCTTCTCTGTCTATCCTTCCCTTAACCATCAGATATCTCTCCCTTCCCTGTCCCTCCTTCCCCTAGCCATCAGATCTCTCTCCCTTCCCCTAGCCATCAGATCTCTCTCCTTCCCTTAACCATCAGATATCTCTCCCTTCCTTGTCCTTCCTTCCCCTAACCATCAGATCTCTCTCCTTCCCCTAACCATCAGATCTCTCTCCTTCCCCTATCCATCAGATCTCTCTCCCTTCCCTGTCCCTCCTTCCCCTAACCATCAGATCTTCCTCCCTACCCTGTCCCTTCTTCCCCTAACCATCAGCTCTCTCTCCCTTCCTCGTCCCTCCTTTCCCTAATCATCAGATCTCTCTCCTTCCCGTAACCATCTGATCTTCCTCCTTTCCATGTCCCTCAACGTAGATCTCTCTCCCATCCCTGTCTCTCCTTTCCCTAACCATCAGAGATTCCTCCTTTCCTGTCCCTCCTTCCCCTAACCATCAAATCTCTCTCTTTCCCCTAGCCATCAGATCTGTCTCCCTTCCCTGTCTCTCCTTCCACTAACCATCAGATCTTCCTCCCTACCCTGTCCCTCCTTCCCCTAACCATCAGATCTCTCTCCTTCTCCTAACCATCAGATCTCTCTCCCTTCCTCGTCTCTTCTTCCCCTAACCATCAGATCTATTTCCTTCCCCTAGCCATCAGATCTCTCTCCCTTCCCTGTCCTTCCTTCCCCTAACCATCAGATCTCTCTCCTTCCCCTAACCATCAGATCTTCCTCCCCACCCTGTCTCTCCTTCCCATAACCATCAGATCTTCCTCCCTACCCTGTCCCTTCTTCCCCTAACCATCAGGTCTTCCTCCTTTCCCTGTCCCTCCTTCCCCTAATCAACAGATCTCTATCCCTCCCCTGTCTCTCATCCTAGATCTCTCTCCCTCCCCTGCCTCATCCTCCCTAACCTTCAGATCCCCCTCACGACTAGGATAAATCATTTATTATTACCCATGGATAGTTTACTCCACCCATCCTTCTTCCATTCTTATTTATTCCACATGAAGGAATAACCAATTTATCATCAACATTTCCTCTCTCTCTCTCTCTCTCTCTCTCTCTCTCTCTCTCTCTCTACTGTAATATTGTAACTCTCTCTCTCTCTCTCTCTCTCTCTCTCTCTCTCTCTCTCTCTCTCTCTCTCTCTCTCTCTCTCTCTCTCTCAGATGGTCTAGTTCCTTTATTACAACATGATGGCTTACGTACTTACAAAAACAAACAAATTTCGGTTTATCCCCCTACGAGAGAGAGAGAGAGAGAGGCGGTAGTAGCTGTTGGAGAAGGGCCAAGGAACTGAAGAGTGGTGGGTTCAGTACCTCTGATAATATGCTTCATGTTGTTGGGAAGATTCACTCACCCGAAACACAACACCTCCTCCCGCTAACAGGAATAGTTATCAAGAAGCATAAGAACAAGTTTTATTTCATATGAATTTACTGTTTCAGAGTTTTATGATACACACAAAAAATTGTTATTTGATGAGATGCATATTCAGGTTTTCTAGCAAGTGTGTGTGCGTGTGTGTGTGTGTGTAAAGTTACTCGTATATCTCTTGTGGCTTTTACCTCAGCTGCAGTGAAAACGAGAGAGAGAGAGAGAGAGAGAGAGAGAGAGAGAGAGAGAGAGAGAGAGAGAGAGAAGGGAAGGGGGGACAAGACGCAGAAATAGCAAGTAAAATCCTGAAGTAATGGAGTCTTGTCAATGTAAAATACCAGTAGGCTACATCATAAAAGCAGATGATCATAAGAAACCCTTTGTTGGTTACTGAGAACGCGACATTGATTCTGGATATAACTATAAGTGTTGGGGGCAAGGCGACTTTACACTCTCCTAAAAAGATATCCCCATAATAGTAGTGTCAAAGCGGTTAGTCATCATACAAACGTTTTTCACTGTCAACACCAGATGGCGTAATGGTGAGTAAGACAGCCTAGCAGGAGGTGACGAGGTGGTGTTGTGTACAGTACTAACCCAAGCCACCCCCACCACCACCACCACCTCGTGTTTTAAAGCAACGTGTGTGTGTGTGTTTGTGTGTGTGTGTGTTCGTTCACATCATACGCGATATGAGACACGTATTATTACGCTTCACATATTAGGATACGTTCGGTGCAGACTATTTCAGTGACTTGAATATCAATAACTCTCTATATTGGATCTCGGTGACTATATCCTTGCACAGATGCGCCATGTGTTCTCCTCCGCCATGCCTGATGATGTTTACAAATGAGGTGCCAGCCAGCCAGCCAACCAACCAACCAGCAAGCCAGCCAGCCAGCCAGCCAATAAGCCATCGAGCCAGCCAGCCAGTAAGCCAGCCAGTCAGCCAGGGAACCGCATCTTCTCCGTAGCCTCACCTTGACTCATTCCCTGACCACACTGCATCCACTAATGTTATCAGATTCGACCGACACCTGTGGTAATGAAGACTGGATGTGGGCGTGGTGGCAAGTTAGTTTCACATGGAAGGAAGGAACCTCACTCTAACGCTGAGGGGACAAATCATCTCTGTTACCCAGTGGTTGTCGAGGGGAGGGAGGAGGCTATATGGTCCGCACCTGCACCAACTCCTCCCACCCAAACAAGGAGAGGTGAGAAGTCCAGGCAAATTAGTTTCGTTCAATAGGTTTGGCCACATGACAAAAATAAAATAAATATAAATAGATATATAGATAAATAATAATAATGAAAATACAAATAGTAATGGATGAATAAAAAAATAATAATTATAATAAAAAAGAAAATATAAATAATAAATGGGTAAATAAATAGATAGATAATACTGAAGGCTATTAATCATGACAGCTGCAGTACTCAGAATAGTCAGAATAATCAGGCTGTGATAAATTATAAAGTAACAGACGTAAGAGAGATATCTTGAATTTTTAGACTTTTAACTTTCAAAATGAAGGAGTGTACACATTGACTATATAGAATATACAGTTGCCAAAATATAAATTGCAACAACTTTTGATAGAACATTTAAGTGTATTAATGTCCATAGTTCTTTGTAGGGATCATAAGTATGTAATACAGAAGGATATGTATATTTCCTTCGGTATTACATTCTTATGGTCCCTACAAATAGTTGTGGATATTACTATGGTTAAAGTTACATTAAGATTTGTTGCAATTCATATTTTGGCAACTGTACCTCAGGTCATGTACAGTCGGCGGCAGAAGTCCTGTCGCCTCACCTGCTTCACAGAGACATGCAGTGTTCATGGACTCGAGAAATAAGCACGTTTTCTACACTTAATAATCTCGAGTCTATGAACAGCGCGTGCCTCGGTGAAGCAAGTGAGGCGACAGGACTTTTGCCGCCGACTGTACACTCGTGATACGTAATTTACTGACCAGAGACGATCGGCAGGCACCACACATACCCAGCATTCGAACTCAGCCTCCACTGTATAGGTGTGCTGGGTGGGGAAATGAGCTATAACAGGCGATTCAAAGCTTTCTGCTCCTCACACTCTGGAGGTCAGAAATTATGTATCACGAGTGTACTGTGTGTTTTGGTTACAGAAGACACATGCAGTTAGTTACCTCTTACTGTATTGCTCTCCTTTTTATTTCTCTCCCTCTCACACACACGTCACTCACTGACCTATATATTTATTATGTGACGTTGCATGACTTGTGAAGAAAATGGTGATTTACTCATTTACTTCCCCTTGAGTTTGTCCATATAGATTATTATTTTATAACTTGTAAGTAAGTAAGTAGATTCTAGGAGGTTTATTTAGGAAGTTGATTTTATCCTGCAATTGTGAACCTCAAACGAAGGCCAACTTTGGAGTGTAAGTATAAATGTTAAAAAAAAAAAAAAAAATCATAATATATTTCGTGGATTGGTTTGTATTACCTGATTTGGTGGATTTGCATCAGTTCAGTAATGGTGATAATTATCTAGCTTTTAGAAAACATAAAGTAACCAATAAATTATCATTGTGTTCTGTTGCTATTAAAAACCCATAAACCTATCAATAAAAAAATATAATGGTGTTCTGTTGCTATTAAAAATCATAAGCTATTAATGAATAAACATGTTAAAATTTCTTGCTATTAAAACCCATAAACCAACCGATGAAAAAACATGGTAATATCTTGCTATTAAAACCTATAAACCCATCAATAAATAAACATAGTAATCTGTTGCTATTAAAACCCATAAAACATTAATGAATAAACATGGTAATCTCTTGCTATTAAAAACCATAAACCAATCAATAAAAATAATAATAATATTCTGTTGCTATTAAAAATCATAAACCATTAATGAATAAACATGGTAATTTCTTGCTATTAGAAACCATAAAAAAAAAAAAAAACAATCATAAAATAAACACCAACAACTGACTGGAACACGAGTAAGTAAGGATGCCAAGAAGATAGTGAAAGTTGTAGATTCTATTTATTGCTGGTGAATTGGAAGGTCTGTGATTCCTCCAAACTATGCCAAGTAACAGATCCCCTATTAGTATACCACTGAGGGCGTCTGTTTTCTGGTATAGTTAGGAGGAATCAATAGCCTTCCAATTTACCAACAAGAGAATCTCACCTTATCTCACTCTTCCCTCTTACTGCTGGTTAAAATTATGAAAACACAAGAAGTCTCCAGAAATAATTTAGTACTACAAGATCTTACTACTGTACATGTAAGTTGGACCTTTTTACTATTTATTTATATATTTTTATTTTATTTTTTTTATAATTTTTTTTTTCTTATTATATTTTTGAGACATTAAGTGAGGAGTACAGTGTTGGTAAATCTGGAACAACCGATTCCTCCAAACTATTCCAAGCAACAGGACAACCATTATTTTTATTAACTTGGTCTTGTTTCCTGGCATACTTTGGAGGAATCAAGACACTCCAATATACACTCGGATACCATAGTCTCTCTCTAGCCTAGCCACCTACTGTATAAGTCGAAGCCCGAGATCTGAAGCAGGCGGTTTCCGGACGACAGCCCACCCAAACCATTACGAGGCTAACACACACATCTCGAACTAATAGAGGCTTTGTGTGGGCTGTCGTCCAGAAACATCCTGCTTCAGATCTCGGGCTTCGACTCAGGTGGGCTAGAGACTATGGTATCCGAGTGTAAAAAAAAAAAAAAAAAAAAAAAAGTAAGAGAAAAAAAAGAAAAAGAAAAAATGTAAGAAAATTAAAAGAAGAGAGAGAGAAAAAAAACATAGCCTATACTGCCCCCTTAGGCTAATTGAGAGAGAATGTCAAGCCTTGCACCAACAACTCTGACCACTCACCCTGACAGAAATCCAATATTCTCCCCGGCAGCGTATAGTGAAGTGTTGATGCGATGTGAGGGGGCTTCACTGTTGCCCCTCTATGCCCCCCTATGCCCCCATCAACTCACCCAGGGTACCACAGGTTATTAATGGGGTAGTACTGTACAGCCGGAAGCATATATTCGCGTCCATCTCATGTACTTAATATTACTAATATGACCATGCAGATAGTTGCATTCTCAAACAGTTTTTATTCCAACAACATACGTATTTTACCATTTGAGAACTATATCTGTCATCTCTGCATGAAAATTGTATTACAGCATCACTATAGCGAATACAGACGCAGGTGGAAATGAAGCGAACTTATGCTGCCGACTGTACATTGTAGTATATTGAGAGAGAGAGAGAGAGAGAGAGAGAGAGAGAGAGAGAGAGAGAGAGAGAGAGAGAGAGAGAGAGAGAGAGAGAGAGAGAGAGAGAGAGAGAGAGAGAGAGAGAGAGAGAGAGAGAGAGAGAGAGAGAGAGAGAGAGAGAGAGAGAGAGAGAGAGAGAGAGAGAGAATACCCCCTCCAAAAAAAAAAAATGAAGCAAAGGATCAAACAACACAAAAACACACAGAAAAACAACACAGAAAATAAAACACATGAATATTTTTGGTGGTATTTTATTAACTGTAAATGTCCAATACAAGGCAGAAGCTTCCGGTAGAGTAGATAGAAAAATGGGAAAGTGTATCACTCTTAGCGTGACGCGACTCACAACACACACCAACCCTCGGTATCACTCCTGTAGTATTAGTATTATTATATTTATATATATATGAAATAAGAATGTTATAACCAGGGCCGGTATTCACAAACAAATAAATAGAGGTGGAGGAGGTGGAGGTGGAGGTGGTGGAGGTGGAGGAGGAGGAGGATGGTCTTGGTATAGAGAATCCTTTAACTTATTTATTATTATATATGTATAGATCAATTAATTATTATTTATTGATTTATACTGATAGGTGGGTGGGTTATTATAAATGAAGTGGATAACAACCAACTTGGAGTTTTATAACACTATACCTATACTGTATATATAATAACAGGCTTGAATAATAATGGCTAAGTCTCTTGTGTATATCTATATTTAACTTTAAGGGGATATTCTTCTCTTGTTGGTGAATTGGAAGGTGTCTCTGATTCCTCCAAACTATGCCATGAAACAGACCCCCTATATTATTATACTATACCATTTGAGGGAGTCTGTTGCCTGGCATAGTTTGGAGGAGTCAAGAGATCTTCCAATTCATCAACAAGAGACTCATCTCCCCTTAAAATGATCTTAATTGGTGTTATCATATTCATTAATTAATCTATTGAAACTAATAAGAACCAATAGAGGGGGAGGGGGGGAGGGAGGGGGGACAGGAGGGGGGGGGGGATCTAAACCTACAGATTAGAATTATATTAGTATTAGTATTCTTTTTTTTTTGTTAATATATATATAATGAATAACAGCCCTTGGTCACTGTATACTACATAGGGGTCATAATAATTATAGATTGGGTTTTTTTTGTACATGTAAGAGAAGGTAAAAATTCATGTGAAGGATGCCAGCCAAGTTGAAGACACTGTGTCCTTCCTGGCTTGGCTATATGTTTATTATTATTATAGGTAACTGGGAATGACACTCAAAACGAAAAAAAACAAAAATATAAAATAAAAACAATAATAATAATATAATACAATAAACAAACCCTCAGAACACACTATGACAAGAGTATTGAATATATACATGTATATAATTATTATCTTAATTAATTAAGGACCCTGTGATTGTGCATGCATGAAATTTGGTGGCTTCTGATTCCTCCTCACCATGCCACGATACGAGCTCCTTCACTATAGGTGGTGTTTCGTGGCAATATTTGAAGGACATATTTGCCTCCAATTTTCTGACTACATCACAGGGTCCCTTAATACGTCGGGAAAAACTTGGTGTTTACATTACGTGTTGAGAAGTGTGACTAACTATAGGTTTTGTATGTGAAGAGCTCATTTATTCATAATTATCAATAGTAAATATACTTATGCTTTGTGGATTTACATAACTGATTCACGTAGAGTTAATTAAGGGGAGATTCTTTTGTGGGTGAATTGGAAGGTCTCTGATTCCTCCAAACTATGCCACGAAACAGAAGATCCCCCACTGAGGGTGTCTGTCTGTGAGTTTTCTGGTATAGTAAGGAGGAATCAGTAGTCTTCCAATTTTCCAGAACGCGAATTTCCCCTGAATTATAAATATAGTTAGTTAGTATATATGATTACCATGATCTGTGATTGCTATCGGTTCGTTGAAGGAGAGGCTGTTCGTCTCTAGCGCAAATCCATAATAAATCAAAAGTTATGAGTGACAAACGAATGATGAAATTGAAAAAAAAAAAAAAAAAAAAAATGATAAGCACATAGGGAGCCAGATTGACATGCAAAAAAAAAAAAAAATAAATAAAAATAAAAGGCTTGCAGTATAATTTCTACGATTAATGCATTAATAATAAAAAGGCTTGCAGTATAATTTCTACGATTAATGCATAATTATTTTCTACCCTTTTCGAACCTGTAATATCCCTTTCTTGTCGTCACTAAAACTATTTATATATACTTTTTCATCAATTCCACCTCATCATGTATTTTAGGACTTTATTCACTGAGTGTTTTGACTTTGTTATTTCTAGTCAACATATATATATAGTTATCCATAGTTTTTTTAATCTTGCCTTATGTAATATCTCGTTCAGTCAAACTTTTCACGAACTTTATTACGTTTTTAGCTTTGTGTGACCTTGACATTCTGACCTTACGTTGATTTTTACGGCCTTCTGTCTTTACGTGGCCCTTCATATCAAACTTTCTGACCTTATTTGGCCTTTCATATCGAACATTCTGACCTTACATTGATTTTTTATGGCATTTTGACCTTACGCAACCTTTCATATCCAACTTTCTGACCTTACATTGATTTTTACGGTCTTCTGACCTAATGTGGCCATTCCTATTCATCATTCTGACTTTACCTTTCATATCCAACTTTATGACCTTACATATATTTTTATGTCCTGACCTTACTTGACGTGTCATATCCAACTATTTGACCTTATATTGATGTGATGTCACCTCCTATCCAACATTCTCTCTGACCTTACAATGCCATCTTTTATTCCACTAACTTTATATTCTTTTACTCGAAGACTGCAGACGCCGCCTCTTCCCCCGGCAGCGTGTGCACCTTCAAAGTACCAAAAAACACATGAACCAGCAACTCAAAAAACTAAAAAAAATACTACAACAACAATAACAACAACAACAACGACGACGACGACAAAGTTGATAACACGATGGTAATGATAATGATGTACGATAATTACCAGTGACGCAAGGGACCGGAATGGAGAGCCTAACCTGATGGTGGTATAAAATGCTGGTAACTCGGCGCGCACGTGTTGAGATCCCAAAGCTACCATGCACCCCATATACCACACTGATACAACCCAGAAGGCCTAGGCTAGACTCTGACCGGTCCACTGGTGTTTGGTTTTGTTTTCGTCAGCTCGTTCTTACTTATTTATTTACTTCTTCTGTCTTCCCTTGCTAACGTACTTATTTATTTACTTTTTCTGTCTCCCCTTGCTTACGTCCCCGTAGGGGGGTATTGCCTGCATTAGTGATGTGGGCAATACTTTAAGGGTTTTGGCGCCCCTTCGGCCCCAGCCAATAGCTTTTAGTTCTTCAACTGTCCCTCTTTTCTATTTCCTTCCTGCTTGCTGTCTCACCTCTCTATCACCTTTTTTGCTGTTGCGGAGCCTAATATCAATCAATCAATCCCTTACTTACTACTTCTATCTTCCCTTGCTTACATACTACTTCTCTCTTCCTTACACGCATTCGATCCCTAGATCTGGTCTCCCCATAATCTTCACATTTCTTCACTAAATTAGGAAGTAAAAAAAATATATATACATACTGTACCTACTTTAACACATTACTGTGGAAAATAATAAATATAAAAGAGTTTTGTAACATCACGGTACAAAATAATTAATACATCTCGTAAAACATGTTGACATTCAATATAATAACAAAATCCTTCCATAGTACATGTGTAAACAAACCTAACTGTATGAGTGGCAAACAGTCGAAAATAATTGACTTGTATTATTATTTTTTTTTTCTTGCCACAACTTGACGCGAGGTTACATAATTATCATATTATAAACAATTAACCAACTAACCGAGATTGTACTGCGTCCCCAACATCGCATTCATACAACTTCCCCTGTTCTATGAATGACGAGGATATGGAGACAGACAGGAACGTAGAAAAAAATACACAAACAAACAATTATTAACAATACATACACACAAATCCTTAAACCTAAATAACAAGTAATGGACAACAGCAGCCGTGCCGTAGAAAAAATAAAAACACTGCACATCACGTGATCGACCCTCGTTCGTTGTGCTTCGCCTCTTCGTGGCTTGTACAATAATAGGCTTTTCCATATTTTCTGCATATACATATATATATTATTTTTCCACAAATGTATATATCATTTTTCCACATCTATGCATATTATTTTTTCTTTCTTTTTGCATAATTTCAACACAAGAAGAAGGATTTTCGAACACTCACTGCGATTGGTTGTTTATCGGTCGTTGCATTATTATTGTTATTATTATTATTATTATTATTCACCACCTCTAAGCAAAACAATAGTCGAGAGAAATTAACAACATTTTATCCACGATACAACACATAACTGGATCCGTCAATTAAAAAACTTTGGATCAACAACACCATATAACCAATATTTCTTCTTTTTGTAAAAATATCGACACACACGTAAAAAAAAAAAAAAACTATAACGATATAAATTGATACCAGAATGATAATAGTAATAATCATTGGAATTCATGATTATAATAACAACACTTATTATTATAGCTTAGTTCAGTCTCTGTCCCAGTGCTGCCCCCTCGGTATATTTTCTGTGACTACTAATGGCTCAGCTGGAGGGGTGACTAGCCTGGGACTGTGCGTTTTGTTTGGTGCAATTAATTAAATCATCGAAATAAGAGGGTACTACAGCGTTGGTAAAATCTGGAGCAACTGATTCCCCTAAAAACTAACTAACTAACTAACTAACTACTTCAAGCTACAGGACACCAACCAGTTATTTTAGTTAAGCTGGTCCTGTGTTTATTATTATTATTTTCCCTGGCATTATTTTAGAGGAATCCAGACGCTCTAACTTATGTACCAAAAGTATACTACCCTCTTAATCAAACTGGTGAACGAATGAACCGTATATCGGACTAGACACACGAGAGGGTTAAATATTATATTAGAACTGTTGCATCTTTACTTCTATATCGAAAAATCCCACAAAACTCGAGTTGAAAAAACATGTGGTTGTGATGATTAAATGTTTACTCTATATTATTATTATTATAGTTTCTAGTTTTTAGAGCACACGAAGCTATATATATATTATGTATATTATATGCATTATTATTATTTATTTATTTATAAATTATTATTAGACCTGTATAATATATTCACCTTTATGAATTCAAACAGGAATTGTTGGATTAAGGGAGTCGTACAGTGTTGGTAAATCCGAAGCAAATGATTTCTCCAAACTATTCAAAGCAACAGGACACCATATTACTTCCTTAAATATGGTCCTGTCTCCTAGCTCGTTGCATACTTTGGAGGAATCAGTTAATCAAGGTGCTCCAATTAATGTACCAAAAATATACCACCCCCTTCAATTAAAAAGGACGAGTATTTCTCTAATGAGTTTCTAAATCTAAGGTGCCACTTACGATCTAAAAATGTCATCTAAACGTGTGTATACAATATTAAGTGTGGAAATGGACCAGAAACTCGTACTACAACTAGGAGGTCAAAAAATGTTCACCTATCCCACCTTTTTTTCATTTTTTTCTTTTTTTGGAGAATATGGTATAAAATAAACAGCTAAAATACAATAAGAAGAAATAAATAAATGAAAAGAATAAATTGCTGCATTTATATTATCGGGTTGCGAACGAGAACACGATATAACCATTCCCCTATATTTTATAATAATAATAATTATAGAAAGTCATATAATTATTATGGGCTTACGGTAACTATAAGTATATAAATTATAAAAGTTGACTGACATTTAGCGATTGTTTGTTTGCTTGTTTGTTTCTTAGTTAGAGAAAGACATTAATTGAATTGGTACAAACTTAGAGGAAGAGGAGGAGGTGGAGGTGGTGGTGGTCAGTGGAAAATAGAGACAAATTTATTATTAGTTATGTGGAGTAAAATGGATAAGTGGATGGATTGTATCAGAGAGACGGATGTACAGTTCATATAGAAGATAATGTGTATAAAATATAGATAGACGCAGAGCAGGAATGGCTAAATAAAGACCCTGTGATCGTGTTGGAAAATTAGAGGCTTCTGATTCCTCCTGACAATGCCATGAAACAAACAAACTCCTTACATTATAGGTGTGTGTGTGTTTCGTGGCAATATTTGAAGGACTCGTTTATCTCCAATTTTCTGACCACATCACAGGGTCCCTCTCTTAAGGGGGGCCAACTATTTTGGATAATTTGAAGGGCTACTGAATCCTCCTAAACTATGTCACAAAACAGATTATCCCCTATTCGTATCATAGAGGTGATTAATGTTGTGTCCTGGGCTAGTTTGGAGGAATCAGCAGTCCTTCAATTTACCCCAAAGAGTTACTGTAGTTCTCCCCTTAAAGGACCCTGTGATGTAGTCAGATTATTGGAGGTAAAAGAGTCCTTCAAATAATGCCACGAAACACCACCTATATGGAAGGAGCTTGTTTCGTGGCATAGATACGAGGAACCAGAAGCCTCCAATTCCAATACACGATCACAAGGTCCTTCAGAATGTTTTGGAAATGATGCATGGATAGCATGAATTAATTAAGTAGGTGATGTTAGTCAAGCATTAACAGGATCAAAAATATAGTTATGATGCTAAGTTATTACAGAGAAAAAAATAGGATAAATATAATGATTGTTCTTCATTCTTGACGTCACAATACAAAAATAATAATAACAACGATAATAATAACAATAAAATATCCAAGAAAGGCATTGCTAGAGCTGCTAGATATTATTACATCATTATTTTTCTATTATCTCTCTCTCTAGTTATACAGTTACCCGAAGATTTCAGAGGGAAAGATAATAATTATATAGATTATTTTTTTCCCTTAGTTGAGCCGAGATACAAAACACACACAGACTTATGACAACAGGCAACCAAATATTCAAAGACGAGGACCATATATATATTATTCTCTTCCTGTGTGATTGGAATGTCGTGGGAAATTATACTAAAAAACAAAACAAAAAACACACACACACTCACAGTAATTACAGAATGTACTTGAATTGTTGTTTACGATAGAAAAATAGTAGTATTCACAAAATACACTAAAGTTATATAAGAGAGAACAGCAATAATCACAGTAAGCACTAAAATTATATATGGGAGAAATATATATAATAATAATAATAATAATAATAATAATAATAAAATGCACTAAAATAATTATGTCGTACGAGAGAAGCATGAAGGAGTACCACTAACACAAACCCTGCAAAAAAAAAAAAAAAAAAAAAAAAAAAAAATTACTATACATTAGGCTACCGGTTTTCATAGTTGCATCATCTAGACTCGTGGTGGCTTCTTCAGTGTTTACAAAGAGGGGGTCAGGAGACTGTGAGATCCTGCTGCTGTGTTTCGTAAAGAGACACACACACACATAGTAATAAATAACGATAGAGACAGTGAAGCATGGGTGAATTAAAGGAGGGGGAGGGGGAGGGGGAGGGGGAGGGGGAGGGGTGGGGGAGTAATAAGATAGGAGTTGCTTGCTTGGGTAATCTGGAGGACAAAAGATGATTCCTCTTAATTTTTTTATTCCAGGCTACAAACAGGTCACCTATATATATATATATATATATATATATATATATATATATATATATATATATATATATATATATATATATATATATATATATATATATATATATATATATATATATATATATATATATTTTTTTTTTTTAATGATGATCTGGTTTCCCGTTTCCCTGGCATATTTTTAGAAGAATCAAGGCGCTCCAATGTACTAAAAGTAAGTAAGTAAGTAAGTAAGTATCCCATTCCCCTTTAGTGTTAATATAACAATAATAATAATAATAATAATCATAGAGCATCTCACAAATTTCCCAAGGCGTATGAAGTTTAAGGTTATAAATACATAGGAGGGTTACTTTACTTTACTTTACATACTGACTGTAAGGTGTAAATGGTTACTATATATAATTATGATGTGTGACTTAAATTAATTATTTCATCTAGTGAGTATATTATATTCCAAAAGTGTGAGATTATTATATATGCTGATGTCAAAATATATTACACTGTGAATATATAATTTGTGATAATCTGCAACATTATAGGCTTTTGAAAGTCGTCGAGATGTCCGCTGTGTACCAAAATGAAAAAGAAAGAATGAAATATGGAATAGCAAATCTTTTAATGAGAATCAACTTTCGCAAAAAAAAAAAAAAAAAAAGAAAAAAAAAAAAAAAAAAAAAAAAAAAAAATGGATAATCACTTCTCTTCATCACTTCACACCTTTCCTCCTTCCTCTCAACAATAACTCAACACATTACCTACCGTATATCGTTTGGACTGAGTGTAGGTATATTATAATTATTTTTATTATTATTGTACTGGGGTGTGTAGGTAGGTGTAGGAGGCTTCACACTCACTCAGTAGCGGCACAATTATTAAGGGACCCTGTGATGAGAATTGGAGGTAAACGAGTCCTTCAAATATTGCCACGAAACGCCACCTCTATGGAAGCAGCGTGTTTTGTAGCATAGTAAGGAGGAATCAGAAGCCTCCAATTCTCGTACATGATCACAGGGTCCTTAACTGTTCTTAATTGGAAATAATTATAATAATAATAATAATAATGTAAAGGGGAACTTATTTTTGCACCAATTTTTACTATTAAATTAACGTGTATTATAAATATGTAATTGGGAGAGTGTGTGAACCAATTTTTCATAATATGTCCATATGTTTCATAATATATATGAATTCTTAGTAATGGGGAGATTTTTCTGAACCAATTCTTAACTATTTAATGTGTAGTATGAATATGTAAATGGAAAGAGAGTCCGAAAAGAAAAAGAGCCCGAAACAAACTTGAACTATTCTGTCCACATGAAAAAGTAATAATAGAAACAGGGGGCAATTTGAAATAACTATTTATAAACATTGGGGGGTCGAGAGAAGGCAGGGGCGGGGGGGTCGAGAGAAGGCAGGCAGGGGGTTGGAGGCAGAGATACGTACGAGTGAAAGACCAAGAGATTAATTTGCTCTACGTTTTGTGCTACTTAATGATCTCGAGAGAAATAAAAATAAAAACACACGTGACACACATACACTCTCTGATAATTATTATGAGCATCTATAGTTACTTCACTACGACGAACGAACGAACGAAGGTAATGAATGAAGGAACCCACTTGTTTTGCTTGATTTCAGTAACCATGTGATTGTGTAACTATGAGAATTGGAGTCTAACGAGTCCTTCAATTATTGTCACGAAACACCACCACCTATATGGAAGGAGCGTGTTTCGTGGTATAATCTGGAGAAATCAGAAGCCTCCAATTCTCATACACACACACGGCCCTCTTATTTGTTTTTCTACTTGCATAAATTATTCCCAAATGTGACATGGGGAAAATACGTAAGCTATGATGATCCTTTTTCCTGTATCTTAATCCAATGTAAACTTTGGAAAAAAAAAAAAAAAAAAAAAAAAAATTACTCAAGGGGAGGAATTTTCTTTTTTATATAATTATAATAAAAAAAATTATAATTAATTTTGTGGATTCTCGGGGTTATAATTATAGGTATTATTAGGTATGTAAGTGTGCGCCTTAAAAAACATTAGTAAAATAATATGATGAACACACACACACACACACACACACACGGATTCACACAAACACACTCACTAACATAAATTCACACACACACTCACTAACACAGACACACACACACTCACTAACACAGACACACACACACACACACTAATACAGATTCACACTAACACACACACACACTAATACAGATTCACACTAACACACACACATACTAATACAGATTCACACTAACACACACACACACAAAATCTAAAGATATATATATATATTATATATATATATATATATGTAAGTCCCGCGAGAGGAGAAATTTTGAGGTACTAACTAGAACAACAAACAAAAGGTAAAAACATATGAAAAATTACTAACTACAGAGGAGAGGAATGAGGGGATAAATAATTTGGAGGTGTCTACTGAATCCTCCAAAGTACGTCATGAAACAACAAACATCCATCAATCCCCTTATTCGTAACAACATTGAGATGACTTGTTTCGTGGGATGGTTAGTTTGAGTTTGGAAGATTTTGTAAGCCCTTCAATTAACCCCTCAAAAAAAAAAAAAAAAAAAAAAAAAAAAAAAAAAAAAAAGAGGTTTTCCCCTGTCTACATTATTATTTATCTATTTTAATTTTTTTTTCATCTATCGCACTTAATGTTAAAGACAATAAGAGATGCTCATGGTAAATGGTATAATAGGGTCCACTCTTATTATTAATAGTAGTAGTATTTATATATACTTATTTTAATTCATTATCTATACGAGTTGTATTGATGTAAGTAAAAATTTTCCATCCTTAAACACACCAAACTGGACACGAAGCTAAATTCATTCATTTGGGTGGTTATTATTATTATTATTATTATTATTATTATTGAAGGGAGGGTTTGCAGTTGGTGAATTGGAGTACTACTGAATCCTCCAACATATACCAGGAAACAAAACACAATGTTACTATAAGAAGGGGGATCTGTTTTGTGGCACAGTTTGGAGGAATCAGTAGAGACCTTCCAATTCACCAACAATAAGATCTCCCCTTAACCTATTCTTATCCTCAAAGAATTAGTTATTTAATTGACCCTGTGATGTAGTTAGGAAATTGGAGGTAAATGAGTCCTTCAATTATTGCCACGAAACACCACCTATATGGAAGGAGCTTGTTTCGTGGCATAGTCAGGAGGAATTAGAAGCCTCCAATTATTATCATACACGAACACAGGGTCCTAAATTAAGATGGATAGTAGTGTTGGCAAATCTGGAGCAACCGATTCCTTCAAACTCATCCAAGCAACAACAGGTCACCATCATTCTCTTTATACTTGTCTTGTTTCCTGACACACTTTGGAGGAATCAAGGCGCTCTAATAAACCAAAAGTATGTATTCTATCTCCTCAATAATAACACCAACTCCAAGTCCCCTCCAAAAACTGAAGGACTGACTTAAGGGTAGAAACTCGTGACGGTAAATTGGAGGGCTATTGATTCCTCCAAACTACTCCAGGAAACAAATAACCACACTTGTATTAATAGTAGGTGATCTGTTTCGTGATGTAGTTTGGAGGATTTAGTAACCCTCCAACTTACCACCACCACCAGTTTTTCTCTTTTATTAAGGGACCCCCGTGTTAAAAATTGGAGGTTAGTGAGTCCTTCAAACATTGCCACGAAACGCTACCAATATTGAAGGAGCTTGTTTCATGGCATAGTGAGGAGAAATCAGAAGCCTCCAAGTTTTATACACGATCACAGGGTCCTTAACAAAGAGGGCTACTGTGTTCATCTCCTCTGATAATTCCAGACTTGGTAAATGTTTCAGGTTTGACTCGTAATCATCTTGAAAATCTACATTGTTATAATATGTATAAGATTCCTCCTTAGGTCTAAAATACAGCATACAAAAATAAAACAATTAACTCAATACAAATTTGACGAGAGAATGTAAACTATGACACATTACGGTGAAAAAATCTTATTACAAATTCTCTTTTTCACATCAATACACATTTTTGTTATTAATTAAGGGGAAAGTACAGTGTTGGTAAATCTGGAGCAACTAATTCCTCCAAACTATTCCAAGCAACAGATCACCATTATACTTGTTCATCTGGTCCTGTTTCTTGGCACACTATGGAGTAATCAAGGTGTTCTAATGTACCAATAGTATACCACCACTCCCTTCATTAAGGACCCTGTGATCGTGTATGAAAATTGGAGGCCTCTGATTCCTCCAGACCATGCCACGAAACAAGCTCCTTCCATATAGGTGGCGTTTCATGGCAATATTTGAAGGACTCATTAACTTTCAATTTTCTGACTACATCACAGCCTGGGTCCCTTATTAACTGTCATTGAAATTCTACTCTACCACGAGGATTAGTTTCCCCCAACTAGTCAGATCCAAGGAACAGAGAAACTGACAGTGTACTGATTATCAACATGGACTGGACAACTGTGACATCGGGACCAGTGATACACAAGACCATAGCAACAGAAATAGGATGGCATAGACTCTTCCAGGATTAGGTTAGGTTAGGTTAGGTTGGGTACAATATGAGGTGAAGTTAGGTTAGGTAGGGTACATTATGAGGTTAAGTTAGGTTAGGTAGGGTACGATATGAGGTTAAGTTAGGTTAGGTAGGGTACAATATGAGGTTAGGTTAGGTATGAGGTTAGGTTAGGTTTGATATGAGGTTAGGTTTGGTTAGGTTAGGTACGATATGAAGTTCTACCATCAACCAGGGTGTCTTAGTCGAAGCATAGCCACAGTATTGAACTACACAGTACTATGGGTGAAAAATAACAGTATACAATAACAGAGCCAAATACGAGTACATACAACATGGAAAAGGAAGGAAGGAAGGAAGGAAGGAAGGAAGGAAGGAAGGAAGGAAGGAAGGAAGGAAGGAAGGAAGGGAAGAAGGAAGGCTTGTACGTAATTAGAGGAAGAAATAGATGTAAATATCAGGGCTAAATAAATTCCCTGTGGATAAGAAAGGAATGAAGGAAGGAAGGCTGTGTACAAATGAAAGAAAACAGTAGAAGAAAACATCAGGGACAAATAAATTCACTATGGGTAAGGAAGGAAGGAAGGAAGGAAGGAAGGAAGGAAGGAAGGAAGGCTTGTACGTAATTACAGGAAGTAGTAGAATAGACTCATAACATCTGCTGCCAGTCAGTGTCCCGTCGTCACAGCGTCCAAAACTGAAATCTACTTTACTCGACTTTACACTGACAATGAAAAAATTTTGGTGATAGTAATACATGTGTGTTTTGGTAAATCTGGAGCAACTGATATCTCCAAACTACTCCGGGCAACAGGGCCACCATTATTTTAGTTGTTCATCTGCTGCTGATGCTGTTGTTTCCTGACATACTTTGGAGGAATCAAGGCGCCCTAATGTACCAAATAAAATTAATGTATACCATCACCTTAATTAATGAAGTCACAGTGTCTGCATAGAAAGTGACGATGCAGGAGGTTGTCTGGGTAATACTGAAATGAATTTATGCCTTTATTTATATATATATTATTTTTGTGCGTTCATAAAGTATTGAAATCCCAACTATAAATATTTACTGTTATCATTTCAGTGTTTCATTTTCTTTGCGTATTTTTTGTTTACTGGAAATTGTGATAATTCGATGGACTATAAAGTTATTAACCTCTTCTACAATTTAATTTTATGAGTGTGTGTTTGTTTGAGGCAAAAGTTAATGTGTTTGTTTTCCTATTAACAAACCACATGACATGATATACCAACAAACTTTCATTAATTTTACCTACAAAACACATTTCTAATTATATCCGCTAATTCAAAATATTAAATAGAATGGCAAGCAGGGACTGACCTTCCGCATGACCCCGAATGACCTTGGATGCTGAGGGGTCAACAACCTTAAGGACCCCGTGATCATGTATGAAAACTGGAGGCTTCTGATTCCTCCTGATCATGCCACGAAACAAGGTCCTTCCATATACATACATAGGTGGTGTTTCGTGGCAATACTTGAAGGACTCATTTATCTCCTATAATTTTTTTGTTTTTGTTTACTACATCACAGGGTCCCTTAATTGAGGAATAAAAAAACATGATTACCACATGACCCGAAATGAATATAAGCTCTGCAAGAACCCGTTTGTATTAGAAGATACCGTGCAATATAGATCAATTATTATTATTATTATTTTACTCCAAAGCTTCGAGTGTGTTTAATATTTTATCTATTCATTATTTTTTTTATTTATATGTACTGTATTACTGTATATACGCTAAAGTCTTTCACTCTATTCGATTATTACAAGAAGGGTAAAGGGGCAACTGTGGGATTAAAACTGGCTCTACGGAATCTACCAGAGGCTGCATGAGCTAAGTATGTATGTACTGTATGTGTGTATGGTAAGTATTTAAGGGCTTTGACGAAACACTGAGTCACACCTACAGGTAAACTTTTTCGTGGTCCCCAAAACTACACACAACTTTTTTTTTTCGTTTTTTTTTTTTTTTTTTACCCTTAATTAACCCCCTTTGAGCTTAAACCTGATATAATAAAAATGTTGGTAATGATGATGTTGGGTAGAATCGCCCCCCATCATCTGTATATTATAAGCATCTATCTATCTGCAGAATTGGCAAGTAATGTAATTCGCACTGTGATGAGATTTCCAGCCTTCATTATTATTTCATTATTCTTGTCAGCTTTCCATCTCTTGTCTTGCAAACGATATCGCTGTCTCAAAGTTGCATTAGGATTTATCGATGCCAACTCGGATTATTTTCGTAGATTTCCAATGAGACTCTACCCCTTACATTCTCGATATTTCTAAATAATTCATACTGGCCTAATTTATGTGTGTTGGTTTTACAATGATACTTTGGGGCCGTATGCAGGAATATTCATGGTGTTTACGATAGCGTGGCACCGGTACCATGACACCATAGACATACCACAGAGAGAGAGAGAGAGAGAGAGAGAGAGAGAGAGAGAGAGAGAGAGAGAGAGAGAGAGAGACCCACCACAAGCAAGGCACCCTCTTGTCCACACGAGGTTTCAAATCGTTAATTCTCGAGTATCCAATAAACCACAACCTCATAATTTGGTCTACTTTTGTATGTATAATTAATTCACTGAAGATGATTCCAATGGGCTGAGATGTCACTGAAGTAAGCCAATCTGGGTTCGAGTCCCTGTTGTTAAATTCTAAAGGTAGAATATAGTTTAATGTTTTTTTGTTTGTTTCTGTTTGTTTTTTTCCATGATGAAGATTTTGTTTTGTTTTTTCACTCACTATACACTGAAACTCGATGACAGGTTGCTGCTGCTGCTTCAGTTGTTGTTTTTTTTTTTTTGTTCCAAGAGACTGACTCTGGGTAAATGAATGATCAAAACACACGATACTTAACAAACAACCAATACAATTCTTCTTACCTTTCTCTGCC
>JAWQEG010008744.1:27500-44097 GCA_033782935.1 Petrolisthes cinctipes
TATACATTTCAAACTACACACTTCATTCTATATACCTCACACTACATACCTCACACTATACACCACACACTTCAAACTACACACCTCACACCACACACTCACACTCCATACCACACAATTCAAACTACACACTTCACACTACATACTCCATACCTCACACTATACAATTCAAACTACACACTACATACTATATACTTCACACTACATACCTCACACCACACACCACACACCTCAAACTACACACAGCACACTGCACACTCCATACCTCACACTACACACCTCACACCTCACACTACACACCTCACACTCCATACCTCACACTACACACCTCACACCTCACACTACACACCTCACACCTCACACTCCATACCTCACACTCCATACCTCACACTACACACCTCACACCTCAAACTACACACAGCACACTGCACACTCCATACCTCACACTACACACCTCACACCTCACACTACACACCTCACACCTCACACTCCATACCTCACACCACACACCACACACCTCAAACTACACACAGCACACTGCACACTCCATACCTCACACTACACACCTCACACCTCACACTACACACCTCACACCTCACACTCCATACCTCACACTACACACTCCATACCTCACACTACACACTCCATACCTCACACTACACACTACACTAGCATGGACGACAATAACTCAATCAGGTTATGAATTTGTGTTACTGGTTACAGGTTATTAATAATTAAGGTTAGGTGAGGTGGGTCAAATTAGGCTTGTTTCTGTCTCATTAGAGTTTCTGTTTAAGGTTAGCGTAGTTTAGTAGAATAATAACTACTTACATGATTGTAGTTTATAAAAAGCATGAGGTCTGAGTGAGTGATTTAAGGCATATCTTCAATACGTTGCAATGTGTTCATTAAATTTGCAACATGCCAGGTTAGTTAAGCTTTAGGATAAACTTCAGTTACTTGCATCACACGGAAATAGGCTTGAGTAGATTAGGTAAAGCTCAAAAAGTTTAGAACTTAATCGTAGTCAAATAATTAATGAATGGATTAGATAGGCCAGGATATAAATAATGCTACATTAAGTATGTATTTCAGGGACCCTGTGATGTAGTCAGAAAATTGGAGATAAATGATTCCTTCAAATATTGCCACGAAACACATACACCTATTTTTTTTTTCTATGCCTGGAATGGAAGGTATATATATGGAAGGAGTTTGTTTCGTGGCATGGTCAGGAGGAATCAGAAGCCTTCAATTACCTTACACGATCACAGCAGGGTTCTTAAATAAGACGATAGGTTAATGAAGAGACTGAAGGTGTTACAAATGGAGATGAAATAATATAAATAAAGGCTGGAAAAGGATAAGGGAATTTAAGTTAAGAGATTATCTTTTTGGTAAATTGGAGGCTACAGATTCCTCCAAACTACGCCAGGAAACAGACAACCTTCATGTTACTCATAGGGGAAGTGTTTGGTGGCATATTTTGGAGGAATCACAGACCTTCCAATTCACCAACAAGAGAATCTCCCCTTAATTAAAAAAAGGTCCAGTTTAAACCACAGTAAATAAGTGAAGACAAATGAGATATGGTCAAAATTAGGTTACGACTAAGACGATTAAAGCCAGGTCAGGTTGAGGCAAAGAATAATCTCTGATGGATAATGATACACACGGTATATTCTTAAGGACCCTGTGATCGTGTATGGAAATTGGAGGCTTCGGATTCCACCTAACTATCCCACGAAACAAACACGCTCCTTCCATATAGGTGTGCGTGTGTGTTTCTTGGCAATATTATTTTGAAGAACTCATTTACCTCCCAATTTTCTGACTACACCACAGGGTTCCTTAATCCATAAATATTATTCCGGGTCAGTCAGGGGGAGGAAAGTGGTTCGTGGGAGAGAGATCTTTGTCACTACAGTTGAATCCCTCTAACTAACACAACACAACTCTACCGGTCACCTATATGCTGTACAGACATTCAGTGCAAATTTTAAAAAACAACTCTATTCGAATTCACATAATATTATATACATTTGGTGCGATAATCTTTTGTTGGTGAATTGGAAGGTTGCTAATTCCTCCAAACTATACCCATGCCAAGAAACAGACCATATCAATGTTACTACTAATATATAGGGGATCTATTTCGTGGCATAGTTTGGGGGAATTATATACTAGCTCTCCAATACAAGATTCTCCCCTTAAGGACCCCCGTGATGTTGTCAGAAAATTGGAGGTTAGAGAGTCCTTCAAACATTGCCACGAAACACCACCTACATTTAGGGGACAGTACAGTGTTGGTAAATCTGGAGCAACCGATTCTTCCAAATTATTCTAAGCAACAGACTACCATTATGTTTGTTCATCTAGTCCTGTTCCCTAGCATGCTTTGGAGGAATCAAGGCGCTCCAATGTACCAAAGGTGTATTATCCCCTTAAAAAAGCTTGTTTCATTGAATAGTCAGGAGGAATCAGAAGCCACCAGGTCTCATACACGATCACAGGGTCTCTTAAGTGAGATACAACCTTGCCACAACTCACACACCAACAATCAAAATATTGCAAGTGTCAAGTATCATCACCTCAAACACCAACATCAGTACCATACAACTCCACCAAACTATACACAGTGAAATACAGGGCCGTATGCATGAACATCCATCCATGGTGTTTACGACGGCGTGGTGCAAAAAGTAGAAAGTGCAAGAAAAATGGTAACATCTTCACCACCACTCAAAGTTCAGCCAATCATGTTCCACCTTACATTGCCTCGGCTTCGGGTTGCCATTGATTAATTCATAAAGATACGAGGGTTTACTACAGAGAGCTGCCAGATGTTGCCACACACACACAGCCCTATTTTTGTCGCACTTTCTACTTGATCAACTGTACTATTGGTGCGATGACTCTTTTCTTCGTCTATGGAGCCATCGTACCAGTACCACGCCATCGTATGCACCACGAATGTCCTTGAATACGGCCCACAGAACCATACCCAGAGAATTACAGCTCTGTCAAATATCAACAACGATATATTATTTACATTCAGAGCAGCACTAATATAATTAATTATATACAATAACAAAAAACCGTCGAAAATAACAAAAGCCAAAATCAAGTCGGTACTGTTGTTTTTGGGAACCAAGTACTAAGCCTTGTAGATCTAATAACTTGAAATACGACAAACCTAATACAACTTCATCTACCAAGCGGCTGTGTTGAAGGAACCCTGTGATGTAGTCAGAAAATTGGAGGTAAACAAGTCCTTCAAATATTGCCATGAAACACACACACCTATATGGAAGCAGCGTGTTTCGTGGCATAGTCAGGAGGAATCAGAAGCCGCCTCCAATTTCCATACACGATCACAGGGTCCTTAAGGGATTACAACCACGAATCACAACACCAGACAACTAATAACTAACAACTGACTGAATGTGTGTCACTAACGAAGCACCAACTACATACAGCTTAAAAAACGGCGTCATGTTTTCAATATATTATTTTTTTTTTTTCAACCTAAACATTGGATCCTCTGAACAACAATACAGATTCGTTGCTAAATAGAACTTTTTTTTTGCAAATGATACACCGATTTAAGGGGATGATACACTTTTGATAATTCTGGAGCAAATGATTCCTCTAAACTATTCCATTATTTTTGTTCATCGGGTCCTGTTTTATGGCATACTTTGGAGGAATCAAGGCACTCTAATTTACATACCAAGTGTGTATTACCCCCTGAAGAGTAAATTAAGGAAATATATATCTATATGAAATTAAACTATGGTGTAAAAAAGTGTTGTAGATATCATGCTCACACACAAACTATCTAACCTATATTTTTTTCTATGAAGCTGCATGAACAATTTATATCCGGTTTTCACAAGATGTCTACAACTGAACTAAGCTCTAATTATTATACTCTGCTAACTAACTAAGACTCTACCCATTATTGTATCTAAGGCACTACGGTATTCCTTTATATATATTGTATCTAAGTTTATTAATTTTCTAGTTCACCCTGAGATATTTCATGATACGTCAAATTTTCATACATGTCTTTCACTGTCACTTAAGTGGAGATTCCCTTTTTGGGTAAATTGGAAGGTTACTGATTCCTCCAAACTATGCCAAGGAACAGATCCATATTTAGTACCAATGAGGGCGTCTGTTTTTCTGGCAAAGTTAGGAGGAATCAGTAGCCTTCCAATTTTCCAACAAGTGAACCTCCCCTTAAATGAGAGGCGTTGTGTAAATGGCATAGAGAAAATTGTGAAGAATGGCATCAGGTAACTACATAAAGAATACAGGAAACTAATGGTTGGTTAGTAATGGTCTACGTCAAGTGTGTTCATCTATCTATTACATTCCTCTCACTACACAAGGGATACTAAGGGATCTTTACTAAGAACTGTCTGGCACTAAGTCAGTCATCCCAAACACAGATAGAAATATATGACTAATAATATTAATAATAATAATAATAATAATAATAATAGTAATAATAATAATAATAATAATAATAATAATAATAATAATAATCAATGCATTTCAAGTAGATTTTAAGTATATTTCAGACCTGGGATAACTCATATTTCAATTATTATAACCTTGTTTGGGATTGATGACTGCCAGTGCCTTACTATACAATTTAAAGTTGTTTACTTCTATGATTATATACACCACCACAAGGACAGAGACACACGGTACAACTAACATTGATTAATTAAGGGACCCTGTGATGTAGTCAGAAAAGTGGAGGCAAACGAGTCCTTCAAATATTGCCACGAAACACACACCACCTATAGGGAAGGAGTTTGTTTCGTGGCATAGTCAGGAGGAAACAGAAGAAGCCTCCCCAATTTTCATACACGATCACAGGGTCCTTAAGGTAATGTTATCAAGGAGATCATTTCAACAACACCGGGTTCTATATTCTATCATGCTCTGTCGAGGTAGCCTACACTGGAGCTTCTAAAACCCTAATAATGAGAAAGAGATGCTGCTGCTGCTATAGAGAGAAGATTGCCAGAACTGATATTCTTCATCACCAAAATATCGTTCTTGTGAGATGAGGGAATTTTTTTTTATTATATTATTCTATTGTTGTGAAATGAGGGATTTTTTTTTTATTATATTATGTTCTTGTGGCGTAAGAGAAAGATTAATTTGTACCATAATATTCTGAATAACCAAAAAAATGTTCTTGTGAGTTGAGAGAAATCTTAATCATAAAATATTCTTAATAACCAAAAAAATATTCTTTGAGATGAGAGAAAGATTAATTTGTATAATAAAATATTCTGAATAACCAAAATACTGTTCTTGTGAGATGAGAGAAAGATTAATTGTTATCAATATATTCTGCACAACCAAAAAATTGTTCTTGTGAGACGAGCAACTAAAGAAGAGGAAGATAAAAAATGTGGTACCATAATAAGGAAAGATGCATATTGGAATTTCAAGACAGTAGAAGCTAAAGTTAAATCATACAAGTTTAAGGGGAAATTCTTTTATTGGTGAATTGGAAGGTCTCTGTTTCCTCCAAGCTATACCAAGAAACAGATCCCTTATTAATTCCATTGAGGGCGTCTGTTTTCTGGCATAGTTAGGAGGAATCAGTAGCCTTCCAGTTTGCAAATAAGAGAATCTCACCTTAAGAGAATAATGAGATAGAATTGTAGATATTTCATTGGGGTGTGATTCTGGCATTCTTATAACATAGTTTGCTTATGAAAGGAAGATGTAAGAGGAGAGGGCTTTGGGAAGGAGGAGGGAAGGACAGACGGTTTGGGAAAAGCCGTTGACTATTAATACGTGGGTAAGGGTTTCAACAATACGAAGGTTAAGTGAGATAATCTTTTTTTTAGGTAATTAGGTTTGCGAAATATCTCTGAAGAATTATTATTAAAGTTAAGAGAGAGGAATAACTCTTTTCTGTGATGTGCAGGAGATTATGAGTACTTATGTTGAAAAGTAGTAAGGAAGACGAGTTTGTACTTATTATTATTATTGTTATTTATTTATTTATTTATTTATTGCTTATTTCATTTTTTTTTTTTTTTTTTTTTTTTGGTGGAGAGAGACAGCTTTGGTTCTGACTTTGTTTAGTTGGAATAGAGGTGGATTTTTTTTATTATTATTATTATTTGAGAAGTAGTTACATAACCATTTATTTCCAGCAAGTAGTTTTGTGAATTATTTTACTTCATGGCTAATAATATGTAAATAATATGTAAATAATCAGAACGTGAGGATTTTGGAGAGGCAGCAGAGGGAGATTAATTACAATATAGCTAAGTGGGAGAGGTACAATAATTAATTGCAATACAGCTAAGTGGGAGAGGTGCAATAATTTGGTGTCTAAGAGGTATTTGGTGAACTGAAGGTTACTGAAGTCCAGACTTAAATTAAGGACCCTGTGATCATGTATGAGACTTGGAGGATTCTGATTACTCCTGACTATGCTACTACAAAACAAGATCCTTCAATATTGGTGGTGTTTTGTGGTGGCAATATATTTGAAGGACTCACTAACCTCCAATTTTCTGACTACATCACGGGGTCCCTTAAGGGGAAGAGTATAGGAATATTAGTTAAGTAGATAATTATGTTTATATTTTGGATGGGGATATTACTACTGCAAATTTGCTAGAAAGGTGTCTAATTGTTAAAACAATAGGAATGATAAGACTTAAGGGACCCTGTGATCGTGTATGAGACCTGGTGGCATCGTATTTCTCTTGACTCTGCCAAGAAACAAGCTCCTTTAATGTAGGTGGTGTTTCGTGGCAGTGTTTGAAGGACTCTCTAACCTCCAATTTCCTGACTACATCACAGGGGTCCTTAAGTATATGGAAAAGGGACATTCTGGCAAGGCTGTTAATTATTCAAGGAGGTAGGGAGGAAGGAATGGTTTGTATGGATAAGGGACATTCTGGCATGGCTGTTAATTTATCAAGGAAGGAAGGAAGGAAGGAAGTAATGGTTTGTTAGTCAATGAGAATCAAAAGTTCTGATGAAGCTTAGCAATACAAGGCTATTCATTCAGCAGGTCAGGCAATAAACATAGCTCGTACTCTACATAGGGAAGGTAACACTAACTTAAGGGACCCTGTGATGTAGCCAGAAAATTGGAGGTAAATGAGTCCTTCAAATATTGCCACGAAACACCACCTAAATGGAAGGAGCTTGTTTCGTGGCATAGTCAGGAGGAATCAGAAGCCTCCAATACTCATACACGATCACAGGGTCCTTGAGGGGATAGTACACTTTGCTTGGTAGATTTAGAGCACCTTGATTCCTCCTCAAAAGTATACCTGAAAACAGGACCACAATAACAAATATATTGGTGGTTTGTTGTTGCCTGGAATACTTAAGAGGAATCAGCTGCTCCAGATTTACCAACATTGAATTCTACTCCCTTAATGATGAAACAGGCAGTAAGGAGACAAGTATGGTAATTAACTGAGTGATTAGCATGTCAATTATAACAGTTGGTCATTAGGTAGAGAATAGGAGAGTTAATAATGAGGATGGGTTACTTACTTACTGACTGATGAATTAAAGGTTATATTAAAAGTAAAATAAACAGGTTACTTATTGACCATTAATAGATGTTAAAGCAGTATGTATATAATATTTATGTAGCTCGTATGTTAGTAAAATATATATGGATTTGTTTATGTACTGAAATAGGAGTTTGTACAAGTATTTATTTATATACTGTAATGGGACTGTGTACATACATGTGTGTATGTAAGTACTGAAATGGGACTGTGTACATGTGTGTATGTAAGTACTGAAATGGGAGTGTGTACATGTGTGTATTTATGTACTGTAATGGGACTGTGTGCGTGTGATTGTGAGTTTAGGGAAATGTGCTCATGAGTTTACAAGTACTATTTGCTGCACAGTGTCGTGATGATGATGATGATGATGGTAATGTAAACAGAAGACAGAACTAAGCCAGAAAGACAGAGTAACAGAGGAAAAGAAGACGGAGGGAAAGAACAGCAAGCACGAAGGAAAGAGGAGGAGAGAAGGAACAGCAACAACGAAGGAATGAGAAGGAGAGGAGAAACAGCAAGAACGAAGAAAAGAGAAGGATAGGAGATACAGAAGGCAAGAAGGAAAGAGAAGGAGAGGAGGGACAGCAAGCACGAAGGAAAGAGAAGGAAAGGAGGGACAGCAAGCACAAAAGAAAGAGAAATTGATAAGGAACATCAAGTACGAAAGAAAGAGAAGGAAAGGAGGGACCAGCAGGCACGAAGGAAAGAGAAGGAAAGGAGAGACAGCAAGCACAAAAGAAAGAGAAGGAAAGGAGGGACCAGCAGGCATGAAGGAAAGAGAAGGAAAGGAGAGACAGCCCACACGAAGGAAAGAGAAGTAGAGGAGAGATAGCAAACACGAAGGAAAGACAAAGAAAATAGGACCAGCAAGCAGAAAAGAAAGAGAAGGAAAGGAGGGACAGTCTGAAGATGGAAAAGGGATAGAATGTCACAATGAAACAAGCGGTAATATGAACAATAATTTGAATGAATGAATGAATAAAGCAATGTGATAACGATGTATATTATATAAATTTACCTTTATACCTAATTATCATATGAACTTAAATCTTCACCTAATTAAATAAACACGAGAATTTGATCAATCCAATGAATAAAAAAGAAAAATACGAACTATGTCTTAAGATTAACACAATACTACACATAATTACTAGCAATATTTACTCGTACGTACATACTTTTAGACAATAAAAACCTTTTCCTATTGATAATGGTCCCCGTTAATTTATTGGTTTTGGTATTAGTGTTGAGTCGTGTTGCCAATATTCATTCATGACCTTCACCAGCAACGATCCATAAACACGGAACAAAAAGTATAATACAATTTTAAAAAGAAAGTCAAATCACGATGCCTTTGCCTGTCTTCACCTAAATTGCTGCAGCTCTATATAATTAAGGTAATCCTGGCCATCAGCTGCATCTAAAACACACTGGAAATGAGGCTAAGTGCCCAAGCTAAATGTGGCAGTATAATTTTATTAGCATAATTAAGTGGCATTACTAGATAACAGGAAAACACAGCTATGATTATCGATAAAGATAAAAAAAGAAAGAATAAACTTCATCGTAATTGGAACACGCGTAGGAATATATATATATATATATATATATATATATATATATATATATATATATATATATATATATATATATATATATATATATATAAAGTATGTTAAACAAACAACCAACAAACAGGAGTACACACTGAGTATTGAGTCAGAACTCCACACGCAAATAAACACTTGACAGTCCAGGTCAGTTTCTCATTTCCATTCCAAACAAAGACAACAAATGGAAGCCTTAAACAAATTCTGACAAGATAACGATTGACAGGCAGACCGGTCAGTGGGTGCCAGGTGCAGTGGTGGTGGTGCAAGGTGAGGGGTGAATGGTGAGTGAGCCTGTGTGTATGTGTGTATGTGTTTGTATGTGTGGGAGAGGCCATGGTGATTATCCCAGAGTAGTGATAGTGGTGTTTGACGTGGAAAGAAAGTTTATTTATCTATACAACTTTAAGTCAGGGTTTTAGTGGAAGGAATTAAGGATTTAAGGTCAGTTTAATTAGTGATTACGTAGACGGACAGACAGATCAAAGAAGATAAATATTTATTCAGTACATCTACTATTTTACTATGCACAGACAATCACTATATTATCTACAACGAAAGGTTAACAGCAAAACCGGTACCCAACCCACCCACCCACCCAAAAAAAAACAACAATATATATAGTTTGCACACATACCCACACACACACTACAAAATCAAAAATAGAAAAAAAAATGGATCTCAGAGCTACACATACACAGTACATGGGAATCTAACCAAAACAAGAACAGAACAAGACCAAAACAATGTGGGTCTACAAACACTATTGCTATTATTACTATTATATATCTCAGTTGGGTTCTCTCGTTCCGTCATGCAAAGAGATACAGTATATATATAAAAATAAATATATATATATATATAATAAGACTACACGTAAAATCTCCAGTTAACTTACCCTGGGCGGAAGAGAGAAGGGGATCATGCGAGGGGAGACTGAGGCAATTGGAAGACTCCTCTCTTTATAATGGGCTCAACTCTGTATGTCACTATTGGGGCTCTATTACAAGACATTGCTAGTAGTGGTAGTACAGTAATGATATACGTACTGATGGAAGGGGGTCAAGATGTATTTATTTACGTATGTATGTATGTATGTATGTATGGAAGGGGGTCAAGATGTATTTATTTACGTATGTATGTATGCATGTGTATATCATGAGGGAAGTTTTTGATCGTGGTCTGAAATTTTTTTTTTTTTTTTGGGGGGGGGGGGGAGAGGCTGAACCAATTAAATATTTTTCCATTTTTAAAGTGTTCATGGTAGGGGAACAGTTTTAAAGATGAATAAATACCGAAGTAAAGTTTGGGAAAGAATTCAATACATAAACCCCATATAGAATAAGTGAAAGGTGAAGAAAGACGAGTGAATGATTGAAGAGATAAACAAAGATGGGAATATTATCGGATCTTTTTGACTGCTTCTAAAACACTAGAATTGAAACCACAGGCTGAGGGTGATGTTCAAAGTGTAATGAGAACCTTCTTTAGAACAGCTTGTGAGGCAAACAAGAAGGATTTTAATGCACTCTTTGGTGGAAAAAGATATACGGTATAGTTTTGATAATAGCTAGGTAATGAAACAATATTGGGACGAAAAAAACAAAAAAACACACACATTAAATGAAATAAAAAACACACGGTATAGTTTTCATGACAGTTATGTAATGAATCAATTTTGGGACGAAAAACACAAACATAAAACACACACGAAAAATGAAATAAAAACACTAGATCTTAATTTGCCCGTTGAGGAAATCCCATGCAGGTCAAACTTGTATAAAAAAATATATCACACAAAAAAGTGTTCGTGCTCTTCAATTCAACGTATACAGATTTCACATATGAATAAAGAAGGTCAGAGCTAGATTATCAAGGCTATAGAGAAAACATTTGGATAGGATTGTAATGCTATAGATAGATGAAAAGAATGTGTGCTCAGAAAATGCACACTCAAAAAATGTATGTACTCCCAAAACATTTCTCTCCTTAATTGGGACAAAAATGTACACCCACAAAAAATATCTCTCTCGTTAGTTTGGAAAAAATGTGCATCCACAAATATTTCTCTTTTTAATTTAGACAATATGTACTGCCACAAAATGTACACCCACAAAATGTACACCCATAAATAGTGTTCCTCTTAGTTTGGACAAAATGCACACTATAAAAAAAAAAAAAAAAAAAAAAAAAAAAAAATTCTCTCCTTAGTTTTCAGGAGATGAGCCAAGCGACACACAGAGTTGAATGGGCCCTTTAATACACCACTCCGTCAGGAAGCTGAGACTCACCAGGGTGATAGCACCTTGTCCGTTCACGCTCCTTCCACACAAACAAGTTGCTTGATTCTTTTCTCTCTTTGTGGGGGTGAGGGAGGGGGGTAGTGGGGATGGTGGGGGGGTAGTGGTAGGGGAGGGACGGTGGTAGAGAGAGAGAGAGAGAGAGAGAGAGAGAGAGAGAGAGAGAGAGAGAGAGAGAGAGAGAGAGAGAGAGAGAGAGAGAGAGAGAGAGAGAGAGAGAGAGAGGAGAGAGAGAGAGGAGAGAGAGGAGAGAGAGAGAGAGAGAGAGAGAGAGAGAGAGAGAGAGAGAGAGAGAGAGAGAGAGAGAGAGAGAGAGAGAGAGAGAGAGAGAGAGAGAGAGAGAGAGAGAGAGAGAGAGAGAGAGAGAGAGAGAGAGAGAGAGAGAGAGAGAGAGAGAGAGAGAGAGAGAGAGAGAAGAGAGAGAGAGAGAGAGAGAGAGAGAGAGAGAGAGAGAGGAGAGAGAGAGAGAGAGAGACAGAGAGACAGACAGAGAGACAGAGAGAGAGACAGAGAGAGAGAGACAGAGACAGAGACAGAGAGACAGAGACAGAGACAGAGGACAGAGAGAGAGAGGAAGGACTTCACTGGTATGTTCTTTTTCCCTTCCAAAGTCGGTAGTGGGTTGAGGGGAAGTGGAAGGCGAAATGGAAGGGGAAAGGGGAAGGTGAGATGGTGGATGTATGTACCATTGAGGGTTTTGGGTTGGGGGGTTGGGTGGGGGTAATCGTACGTAAGAGCAACTTGTTTGCCGTGGGATGGAGAGGGTTACGAGAAGTTAGAGAGAGGGTGAGAGGAAATAAATCGGAGAGTCACGTGAGGAAAGGCAAAGAGAGGTGGTCAGTAAAGAGATAATACAGAATAAAGAGTAGGAACAGAGAGATGGGCAGAAATGGAGGTGAAGATCAGACAGCTGTGGAGAAAAACAGATTTGTGAAGGGGGAATAAATATCTCCCTTCGTATTCTGTGACCCCAGGGACGTATTCGTTTAAAAATCTTTGTAGGCTTTAAATTAACTTAGAAAAGGATATTGATATGGAAATGAGGATCATATAATTTTTCTTTCCCTTGAGTTTGTGTTATTAATTAAAGATCCTCGTGGAACTAATTATATCCTTTGATTGCCAGGGATTTTCCTCATCTGAATTAAATCGTTTTTGTGTTATATTAAAAAAAGTGTTTATAGACACCCCCTGCCATTAAATTAATAACACAAGCTGCTTAACCCTTTGAATTGCTACTTTACATAAATTAAAACCATTTAGCGCGTCAGATAATAATGCCAACACTTATTAAGGTACTGATATGCAAAGGGTTAAGCAGCTTGTGTTATTAATTTAATGGCAGGGGTGTCTATAAACACTTTTTTTAATATAACACAAAACGATTTAATTCAGATGAGGAAAATCCCTGGCAATCAAAGGATATAATTAGTTCCACGAGGATCTTTAATTAATAACACAAACTCAAGGGAAAGAAAAATTATATGATCCTCATTTCCATATCAATATCCTTTTCTCTAAGTTACATTTAAAGCCTACAAAGATTTTTAAACGAATACGTCCCTGGGTCCACTGAATACGAAGGGAGATATTTATTCCCCTTCGTATTCTGTGACCACAGGGACGTATTCGTTTAAAAATCTTCTGTAGGCCTTTAAATTAACTTAGAAAGGATATTGATATGGAAATGAGGCATCATATAATTTTTCTTTCCCCTTGAGTTTGTGTTATTAATTAAAGATCCTCGTGGACACTAATTATATCCTTTGATTGCCAGGGATTTTCCCTCATCCTGAATTAAATCGTTTTGTGTTATATTAAAAAAAAGTGTTTATAGACACCCCTGGCAACTCAAAAGGATATTGATATGGAAATGAGGATCAATATAATTTTTCTTTCCCTTGAGTTTGTGTTATTAATAAAGATCCTCGTGGAATAATTATATCCTTTGATTGCCAGGGATTATCCTCATCCTGAATTAAATCGTTTTGTGTTCATATTAAAAAAAAGTGTTTATAGACACCCCTGCCCATTAAATTAAAACACAAGCTGCTTAACCCTTTGAATTGCTACTTTACATAAATTAAAACCATTTAGCGCGTCAGATAATAATGCCAACACTTATTAAGGTACTGATATGCAAAGGGTTCAAGTGAAAATTCAATATACTATACAACACAGCCACTGGTATCTTCTTCACCCCCCTCCACCCCCCATCACTCCTTCCTACTCTGTGTATATACCAAAATGGCGCCTCTATCAGCCTTTGAGATTAGCCAGCAGCGGCATGAACAACAAACTGAGCCAAGACATTCAGGCCATTGGAATAAATAGGAAATTGTATAAGTTAGGACAATGCTGATAAAAAAAAAATAATAATAATAATGCTGCTGTGAGAATTGGCAAGGAAATGATTGCTATGGTATTGCTGGCATCAGGGAGTTGCTGCATGTATAGGATAATGCCTATGAAGATAATAATATATATTGCTTTAAATGAATATATATAATACTGCTGATGCCTCCTGCTGTGGCTCATGGTGTAAGCTGTGATAGGGGCGGCACGGGAATGATTTCTGACTGGTTGGAGGGGCGAGAGAGAGTTAACAGTGAAAGGAAAGGAAGGAAAGGGAAGGAAGGTCCTAGGAAACTATATAAGGAGGGAGGCTGAAGGGGAGTTATTATTAAGGCAGTGATGAAAAATATGGTTAGGTGGTGTGGAGGGGAGAGAATGATGAAGGAGGAGAAGACATCACAGATTATACAAGTTGTGATGAAATTTTTACAATGACAAAATAATTTTTTGCCTTTTGTTTTCTGGTTTACAGTTTGAGTTTGACTTGGGTCATCTAATATAAAAATACAACATTCCAAGAGAGGGTTTAGAGAGAGAGTTACTGTGTTTGTATCAAGACATGCAGGCCAGTAATGAGGCATTCAGTAAAATGGAACTTTCCTCAAATTTACAATCCAAGAGCTGCGCCTTCGTCTAAGTAAGGCAGAGAATGCAAGAGAATCAAACCGCAAGAGGGAAGAATCACGCGATGCTCTGATGGGTCCGCTACGGTCCCCTTGGAAGCAGTAACGCCCTTCTGGTCCACTTCTACAGGTACTCCAGGGAGGACTGGTGGCGCTGTAAAGCATCCTCAGATTCCATCTCCTGGAATACCACCACAGCAGGCAAGGACCAAAATTGGCTCTGCTTCCTCAAGGACTCAGGGCGGGGTGGGGGAATAGGGTGAAGAGAAGGTGAATGAGGGTGGGAAAAGGTCTCGTGTGACTTCAAGAGGGGACTGACCGGTACCCCGACGGCGAAAATCTAACCTTTGGCCAGAGAACCATTGGGGCTTCGGGAGGCGGCGTTGACCGAGGTGACGGAGGGAGCTCGTGAAGGGGCGCGCACACTGGCTCGTGACCCCCTGCGATCCCCACGCGCGGGGCTCAGCAACTTACTGTCTTTGAACAAGGAGGCGTTCATCAGGCGTGGGTTTGGGGTGTTGAAGATGGACAGGTTCTCGCGGAATCTGGCCCTGCAAGATGGGAGGAAACGGGACCACACGTCAGTCACACACACACATGCACAATCATACTCTCTTCCAATCTTATTACTTTAGCTATTCTCTCCACGCTGAGATGCATCCAGACAAAGATTGCAGTTCTGGTAGACTGTGACCCTGTAACCTGTGGAGGAATGAGAGAGATTTCAGTGTAGGAAAAATATAGTGCCCAAGAGGCCGGGGACTGAAAAGTGGGAGAAAAAAATCAATGCTACTGGAGAAGGAGGTGGGAAATTTAAAAAATTTTGTGCTCCATTTAAAATCGAGAGAGAGAGCAATAGTTTCCATGAACATAAAAATTATTTAGAGGAAAATTGTTTATCTCCTCCACACATGTCATTTGACGACACCAGCATTTTTTAATAAGTGCAAAAGCAAATAAAATGTACTTTGAAAGTGATGCAGAAAAAATGTTTGTACTCACCGTTTTGTGTTTTCAAAAGAAAACGATGTTCACGACACAATAGTTTCTATTATGTAAAAATACAATGGCTGTAAGATGATATTTCTTGAATCATCATTTACATATACAAAAATACAGCAAACCACAAGTCTTGAAGTCAAAAGAAAAATAATGTTTCAAAAATGGTCTCTTGTCGTACCACCAGATTCTGTAATGACGGGTCTCCAATACAGGCCACTCACTACAAAGCTGCAACATGAAATTGATTCTGAAATTTCTTAAGAGAATTAATGAGTAACCAAGTAGAAGAAGTGACTACGTCTCATTCACAACTCACCCGTGAGTCATAACAATATACAGTACCAATGTATTAGTATCCAACCACATACGGATATGTTAGGCTACCATAGGATAACCATATAAGTATATGCATGATTTATGTATTTTTTATTGCTTCCTTCATATTCAGTAAAAATTGATGATGAATTTCTTGGATATCAATTATATATTAAAAACATCCTTGCTACTGATGCTACTTGCAACCATCAGAAAGGTATGGTACTCATCAGGTTTTGCTCACCAATCTGACAACCATTCAGATTAATTTTGTATATTTTCCAAATACATATTATTGATAAACATAGAAATTCTGACCATATTTATTTCACCACAATTACTGTATTCCATGGTACTTAATGTAAACTAGTAGTCAACAAACTTTACTGCAATTCTGTCAGGACTTTCGATTCTGGTCATGTAGAAATATATATTTGGTGGCAGCGGTGGGATACTGTTACTGTAGATCCATACAATGTGTTGTATTTGAATAATGAATTTCTTAATTGAAATTTAATTTAATCACATACCTTATCGTAACACACATTTATTTTATAAACTGTACAGTGCAAATACAATTCATCTAAAGTATATTATTTAAATTATTATATCACATAATTTATATTAGCATGCTACACCTAGTGTTTGTTTGGAGACCCTTAACTTGGCACATTTCCCTCCATCCTCTGACCAAACTTCAACTTCCTATGGTTTTCCTATTTGACCCTTCATTGTCCTTAATATCAAAGATCTCCCAACGAATCTAACATGAGAACAGAGGATAAAGGAACTTATGCTTGTGTGGAGAC
>JAWQEG010008745.1:0-25296 GCA_033782935.1 Petrolisthes cinctipes
TGTCTGAAAAATATACTGCTACCTTGCGCCATCAATTCGTAGGTACCTGCTGAACCCTCCATTCCTTCTTCGTTCAACAATGAATGTGAAGAGTTTATATTGCAAAAAACATTGTCTCAAACAGCACAACATATCGATTAGTATGATGGATAAAGATGAAGTGGTAAAATTCAGTGTCAGTATTCAAACATGGAAATGGAGTTCGTCAATCAATGTAAAAGCAAATGCGCACACACACACACACACACACACACACACACACACACACACACACACACACACACACACACACACACACACACACACACACACACACACACACACACACACACACACACACACACACAATACGCATCAAGCAGGTCTTTCTTGGATAATCTGCAGCTACAACAACAACAATAACAAACACAAATACACACCACCCACTCAGGCACTCACTACCACCACCACCACCACTACCACTACCCTGACCTCCACTGTCACTCACCCCACAACATCTTACTCCTCTTACGCAGACACAAGATACTCTCTCTCTCTCTCTCTCTCTCTCTCTCTCTCTCTCTCTCTCTCTCTGTCAAGCATCTACAGTCGCTGGGAAGAAGTTCATCCATAGACTAATTATTATTATATTCTGCTTTTATTATCATTTCTATCCCCAGTTGTAGTTTTGGTAGCTGCTGTTTCTCTCCTACACGAGTAATTATTGGGTTAGGTGATGGTGGTGTAAGGGTCATGTTGTGAGTTGCTGTTGTTGTTGTTGTTGTTGTTGTTGTTGATATTGTTACTGTGAAGTGTTGTTGAAGTCCCATGAGTGGTGGGGTGGTAGTGATTATTAAGATTCTTTCGTTGTGTTGTTGATGATGGGTTTCCTGTTCGTGTTGGTGGTAATGTTGTGTTGTTTGTGTTGTGTTCGTAATGGTGGTAGTGTAGTGTTGTTTGTGTTCGTGTTGGTGGTAGTGTTGTGTTGTTTGTGTTCGTAATGGTGGTAGTGTTGTGTTGTTTGTGTTTGTAATGGTGTAGTGTTGTGTTGTTTGTTTGTGTTCGTAATGGTGGTAGTGTTGTGTTGTTTGTGTTCGTGTTGGTGGTAGTGTTGTGTTTTTTGTGTTTGTAATGGTGGTAGTGTTGTGCTGTTTGTGTTCGTAATGGTGGTAGTGTTGTGCTTGTGTTCGTAATGGTGTGTCTGAAATCAAGCATAAAATAATGAAGGGTGGAAGATGGAGGGAGAGTGACTTTGCATCTGACTGTACAGGCCACACAGATGGCTAATAGGCTACAAGATACACAGCCACAACATTCACTACTGTACTGCGCAACTGCATCCAACTCATTTGTTAAAGGGATAGTATTTTTTGTTTTTTTACCTCAACCTCGGGAGTGTAAGTTGTCAGTAGCCAGTGACTCTTGCAAGGCCCCGAGATTATTGGGTGTTGCATTAGATGAGACAGTGGAGCTTCGTGGTGATGACGACACCTTATTTATACACGTCACTATCAGGGGAGAGCAGCTACACCGTCACTCACAGCATCTTGGAATATGGTCTGGCATCATCTATGTTGTGAGTTGACGACGATGTAGGGGGTATTTTCTTGACGTGGCGGCGTAGCCAGGATACATGACGAACAGCTGGACCCATCAGATCACCTCTGAAAATCCCCAACCTTTTCTCGTGGACTCGAACCCGGGGGCCCATGCCATTTGCAGTCCGCCACCGTATCCACTCTGACACTGCCTCCCTGTACTTTCGGTACAGTAAGGTGTTTTATCATTATAATTTGATATGATACTGAATTATTTGCACGATGGAAGGAAGTGTCGGTGGTTATTTGATTGTGGCTGTACATTAGAGTGCCATAGTTTCTCCAAAGAATGTCAAGAAACCGGACCAGATAAAACAAAAATATTGGTGGTCTGTTGCTTGGAACTGTTTGGAGGAATCAGATGCTCCAGAGTTGCCAATACTGCACTACATCCTTAATTTAGGCCATTCGTCTTCACTATAGATGCCGTTTTGTGACAAAGTTTGGTGGAATCGGTATTCTCCACATCGCTAGCAAAATATTTAACAACTACATGTAAAAAACGTCAAGTGTACATTCTCCCTCTGGTGTTCCGCTGAATCATCAACCAATTCTTATTAATATGACACTTTTGATACATTGGAGATGAACAAAAATAATGGTATCCTGTTGCCTCGAAAAGTTAGGAGGAATCAATTGCTCCTCTCTGGGGCATGGGTAACAAACTCTCTTCTACTCATGACCAGAACAAGGGTCCCACTCACGCTGACTATATATACGACTATGCATCCTATACTTCAGTACACTTCATACACCCTACACTTCAGTACACTTCATGCACCCTATACTTCAGTGCACTTCATACATCCTATACTTCAGTACACTTCATACATCATACACTTCAGTACGCTTCATACATCATACACTTCATACATCCTACACTTCAGTACACTTCATACATCCTAAACTTCAGTACACTTCATACACCCTACACTTCAGTACACTCCATACATCCTACACTTCAGTACGCTTCATACATCCTACACTTCAGTACACTTCATACAGCATACACTTCAGTACACTTCATACATCCTATACTTCAGTACACTTCATACATCCTACACTTCAGTACACTTCATACAGCATACACTTCAGTACACTTCATACACACCACAATTCAGTACACTTCATGTATCCTACACTTCATATACCATACACTTCAGTACACTTCATACACCATACACTTCAGTACACTCCATATATCCTACACTTCAGTACACTTCATACACCCTACACTTCAGTACACTCCATACATCCTACACTTCAGTACGCTTCATACATCCTACACTTCAGTACACTTCATACATCCTACACATCAGTACACTTCTTACACCCTACACTTCAGTACACTTCATACACACCACACTTCAGTACACTTCATGTATCCTACACTTCATATACCATACACTTCAGTACACTTCATACACCATACACTTCAGTACACTCCATATATCCTACACTTCAGTACACTTCATACACCATACACTTCAGTACACTTCATATACCCTACACTTCAGTACACTTCATACACCATACACTTCAGTAAACTTCATATACCCTACACTTCATTACATTTCATACTCTCTACACCTCAGTACACTTCAAATGAATACGATACAGGAGAGGAAGCAAACAAAAACAAGCATAATTTGATAATAATGAATAATTACAATAATCATAACTACGATGACTCCAAACACACACACACACACACACACACACACACACACACACACACACACACACACACACACACACACAAACTAAAGAGCCATCCATCCATCGTATCTCTACCACACGATTGTTAATACCACGAAAATTCTTGGCTACGGCCCAGCATCTGTCTGTTGTGTTTTCCCAAGACTAGAGCATAAATAAGGCTATTGGTCCCGGGAGGTTTGTTGTCCTTTGCTCAGGGGCTTGTTGTGGTGTGTGTTGCATCCTTCCTTCCTTCCTACCTCCCTCCCTCCACCCACACAACACAACACCACAACACAACGTGAGTAGGTATGTATGCTTGAGTACACGACAACATGCAGCTGACAACCATGCACTTACCATGCCTCGCTCAAAATTTACACTCCTATTTCATTTCTCTCTCTCTCTCTCTCTCTCTCTCTCTCTCTCTCTCTCTCTCTCTCTCTCTCTCTCTCTCTCTCTCTCTCTCACACACACACACACATACAGTCGCCTGAGTAAACACAAAACTCCACAAATTACGTGAATGAAACCCACAAAATACCAAAGATGCAATAATAAACAATCCGATATTTACTTTCGATATATATACTACAACAAAAGTACACATTCAAACATACCAATTCTCCTCACGTGTACCTTAAGATTTCATGAAGATTAATTCCTATCATTGACTTGTGCAGTGAAAGGTGACTCAAGTGAATGAATCGGTCGCTTTGAAATATTTATGAACGGCCTGTAACTTTACAATTACTATATTTAAGAGTCAGGTAACGCAAACTTGGATTACCTCTGTGTTGTTTATTTTTAACCTGTTCTTGGTTGGGTCGTCTAAGCCTTGAGGAGGAAGTTCTGTGTTAGTAAATCTGGAGCAAATGATTCCTCCAAACTATGCCAAATAACAGAACATCATTAATTTTGTTCATCTGGTCATGTTTCCTGGCATACTTTGGAGGGATCAAGGCGCTCCAATGTAACAAAAGTGAATTACCCCCTTAATGAAAGACGAGAGATGAGGGCACATCGAGGCTATGTATTTATTATACCATAAAGGGAGGAGGCTCAATCCATCATATCCCAACGCCTGGTACAGTTGTGGACATATGAAACAGACACACCTGAAACGGGGGGGGGGGGGGGGTCCCCTCATTGAGCATAAAATTATAAAGATAGGATGAGATGCTGTGTGCAGAGGCGAGTACCATTCTATGCCCGTTTGCTGCAGTGTGTCTGTTTCATCTGTCCGCCACTGTACAGAACTGGGGGGTAAATAAATGAAATGAATTGTTAGTGTGGTGAGGCCAGAGTTGTTGCAATGGGGTACTCACGTGTGCATGGACTGGACTGGACTCTGATAACACTCTGTCTCTCTTATTACCTGTAAAAATAAATAGGGAAGGATTAAGTTTGAGTAATTAATGTCAGCTATAAATACAGATAAACGGAATAAGACGAAATAAGATAGGAACGGCTTGATGAAATAAGGAAAATATGCCATAATGAAATAAAGGAGGAGAGGTAAATGAGGTAAATTGGAATGCCATGGTGAGAAAACGAAAGAATGACATCATGAGTTAAAGGAGGAAAGGTAAAATGAAGTAAAGTAGGAATGTCATAGTGGGATAACGAAGGAATGCCAAGATGAGATGAAAACATTTGGAAAGGGATGGCGTAAAAATGGGAATGAAAGCCCTCTAAAACACTGGCCTCCTCCTCCCCTCCTCCTCACCTCTGCACCGTCACTTCACTACTCTCCTACCCAGGGTGGGGATTAAATACTGTGATACCGATTCCAATGTCTAGTGTATACGCATTTTGTAAGCCGGAGGTTGGTGTGCATGTGTAGCGTTACGTTCAGACAAAAACTATACGCACACCAAAACACACCACAGACAGACAGACAGACAGACAGAGAGAGAGAGAGAGAGAGAGAGAGAGAGAGAGAGAGAGAGAGAGAGAGAGAGAGAGAGAGAGAGAGAGAGAGAGAGAGAGAGAGAGAGAGAGAGAGAGAGAGAGAGAGAGAAAAAAAACAATCACGTAGGAATCTGTAACTGAGGTAATCACATATTGCACAGACAAATTCATAAAAGCTTGCGCAGTTGTCCTTTCACAAATCAAACGCCTGTGAATACTACAGTGAATAAACACGCATGCTTATGGAGAACACACACACACACACACACACACACATTACATAGACAGACGATGTAAACACGTAAATACCAACACACACACCCACACACACACACATTACATAGACAGACGATGTAAACACGTAAATACCACACACACACACACACACACACACACACACACACACACACACACACACACACACACACACACACACACACACACACACACACACACACACACACACACACACACACACACACGTACGCAGTTAGATGTGCAAATATCCCTGACATATGCAAACACGTACATGAACATACATTCCACACACACACACACACACACACACGTACACACTCCCTACTCCCTGTCTCCCACCCTTCCTCACACTCACACACACACACACACACACACACTACCCTCTCCCACTCTCTCCCTTCCTCATATTCGTATTTGCACACTCCCTCCCTCTCTCTCTCTCTCTCTCTCTCTCTTCTCTCTCTCTCTCTCTCTCTCTCTCTAAGAAGTACTGTATTACAATATCTGTAAACAAATAGTCTTATACAACTTAATAATTACACTCACTCACTGCATTCAGTACTCACATAAAACACAAATCATATATTTATACATACCGTTGGGGGAAACATATAAATAAACACATATTACACTCACAAGGAAAACACACAGACACACACGGACCCAATAACACAAAAAAAGAGAAAAAAAAAATTATATATATATATATATATATATAGAGAGAGAGAGAGAGAGAGAGAGATACGAGACAAAGAAATAGCCCTTTACACACAACCCACTACGTCAACACTCACACCAACTGACCCACACACATCCCTAAGATAAACCCATCCAAAGTCTTCGAAAAGCACCAAAACAATGAGGTTAAAACACGTAACGAGAACTCACTCACTCACCCACCCCACCTACCGACCTACCTATACCGACCTAGCCAGAGTACGATGCAGTGCAGGCGAGGAATCGAGCTACCCTGACCTACACTAACCTCACGCATGCCTCTCCTCTCCCCTTCCCTACCCCACTCACTCGCTCGCTCTCGACCCACCCATTGCAGGCAGGCAGGCAGGCAGGCAGTGCTTGATACCACAGCGCAGGGCAGAGGAAGGAAGGAAGGAAGGAAGGAAGAGGAGGTGGTGTTGCATGCTTGCTTGTATTCAACCCTGACTGACTGACTGACAGATGGATGGATGGATAACCTTTAAACAATGACTGACAAATGTTTAATATCTTCACCAACATATGTTTGGGTCGGTTTTCTTACCGGAGCGACACACTGCTAACGTACAATGGGTGTAATCTATTTCAGTGAACTCGGAAGCAACTTAGGATTTGCATAATGTAGCCTGGTTGGATGGTCTGGTAATATTTTCAAGAGTTGGTTAGTAAGCGTTTCACAATCCTTCACCATCGCAGTTGTATATTCAACCAAAAAATCAATAATATAATTTTTAGGGAAATCTTATGTTCCCTATCAACTTTTAAAAATGTATACATTTTTTTAATTGTTCAAATATCAACTTTGATGTGAAGAACAGCATGCTAAAAGAAACCAATGGGTTATAATTATAGGGAAGTTAATTCAGTGTGTTTCAAAGACATGCTATATACTGTTTCTAACTCATTCTACTCTCTGCAGTTAAAGAGGAACACCGATGGAATTTACACGTTCAAAATTAATTTATGTTTACAAAATGTGATTTCCTACCATCCATACTCTTTTATATAAATGCTGATAAAGAAATCTAATATACTTCAACATTAATAAACGCTGTTAATCATATAAGACAGTATTACACTTCCTTTGTCCAAGTAGTCGTGTATGAGATGACGTGACCCTAATATTAATGAGAACCTCGGAATATGAAATTATGTTCCATGTTAATTAAGTATATTATTACAACATCACCCGACAGTTCCTTCTAACATACAGTAACTCTAAACATTTTCTACTACTAGATATATTCCATAACGGCAACGAAGTGCTTGTGTATATAGACAATGTTACGTACAATTCACTGAACACACACACAGTCAGAAAGTATCACATATGCAGGAGCTACGGCCCATGACTTTCTTCCCTTGATTGATATTAGGCGCCGCAACAGTGAGATCATATAGCGCCAGAAGAAGGAGATAAAGAGGTGAGACAGCAAGCAGGAAGGATATACAAGAAGAAAATTAGGGACATTGAAGAACTGAAAGGGAGTGACTAGGGCCGAAGGGGCGCCCAAACTCTTAAAGTATTGCCCACATCACTACTGGCAATGATGATCAATAACGCTGGTGAAGGATGGGGAAGGTTGGAATGCAGCAACATGAATTTTTCCGAACCCTTCATCTGCTGCGTGTCGGAATATCTCAACTCGGAATGTGCACTCACACTTTTTTTTAATATAAGGGCGTGTGTGTGTGTGTGTGTGTGTGTGTGTGTGTGTGTGTGTGTGTGTGTGTGCATGGATGGAGGTTTGAAGAGTGATGATGCTGCATGGGTCTGTTTCCGTGTAGTACTTCCTCCTTCCGTCGCTTCCCTGTGTCAGCATCTTTAACGAAGCCCGATAATTGAATACAACGTCAGCCAGCCAGCCAGTATGCCAGCCCACTACCACTGCACGTCCTCTTCTTCCTCCTCGTCCTCCTTTTCTTCGTCCTCGTCCCCCTACTCCTCCTCTTTCTTTTCCTCCTCCTCTTTCTTTTCCTCCTCCTCTTCCTCCTCCTCCTCCTCCCCTTCCATTTCTTTCTGTCCGGTACAGTCACTAGTCATTATAAATATTCAGGTCTTGTTGAAGTTTTGAATCATCTGACAAAACAGTGAACCAGATACAACGCTTATCCTGTCGCATACTTACTGGAGTACGTTTAATAAATCTCCATCAGGCAATTCGAAGCAAACCAGACCTGGAAACTTATTACGGCTCCTGACATATAGTACACTGTCAACAACACGGTCAGACTCCCTGCCCAAACTTCCCACTATGCAATTATTAACATTCTAAGCCACCATTCCCACAGTAAACAAACACACTTTCCTTCCACATTTGCCTCACATTTTCTCTCCCCACACTTCCCATAGAACTCCTCTCACCCTACGATGACTCCAAACACACACACACACACACACACACAAACACACACACACAACACATACACACACACAAACTAAAGAGCCATCCATCCATCGTATCTCTACCCCAAACACACCATCCCTGCTCACACCTCCAACTATGCCCACACCATTCATACACATCCTTTCCACAATAAACTAAATTTTCACTTTACTTACCCACGCTTCACACACGACATTCATATTCTCTGCCCCTCAGTTCAAAATACTTCCACTTCTCCCTGCCGACACTCCACACAGTCTTCCTCAACAACGTCGCGCACACCACATTCAATTTCCTTACAAACTTATCAACAGTGCACTTACTTACCTTCCCTCTGTGGCCACACGTTTCTTATTGCACTTTCATATTCTATGCGTATACATCCCAGCAGCTCAATTCTCTTTTGTCTATATTGCACAAGTTTGAGGACCAAAGGCACGATATTTTCCATGACCTCACCTGTGAAGTAAACAAATATTTCGAGGGGTCCAAAAGCACACCTAAATTGCGTTTACTTAAGAGTCGAAACCCTCGATATTCCAACATTATGTGAAGGACAAATTGGCGACGCTAGGTTCATAATGTGGGAGTGGATAAGCCTGTACGCAAGAGAGGTGCGAATTTCTATATACTCCCCAGAATAAGTTACTCCCAGCTCGGCAAAGTGTTAAAGGCAAGGAAGGGAAAAGGAAAGGGGTCAGGAAGCGAGTGAGCTAAGTGAGGAAAAAAGGGAAAGAGGGAGTGAGTGCATCAGTGAAGTGAGTGAGAGTGACTGTGTGTAAACGAGACAGGTGTTAAAGAGAAGTGAGTGAGAGTATCTGTGTGTGTGAACGAGACATGTGTTACAGAGAAGTGAGTGAAAGTATCTGTGTGTGTATGTGTGTGTGTGAACGAGACAGGTGTTCAGTGAAGTGTGTGTGCGTGTGTGTGTGAACGAGACAGGTGATACAGAGAAGTGAGTGAAAGTATCTGTGTGTGTGTGAACGAGACAGGTGTTCAGTAAAGTGTGTGTGTGTGTGAACGAGACAGGTGTATAGAGAAGTGAGTGAAAGTATCTGTGTAAGTGTGTGTATGTGCTTTCCTTTTCCATCAACACACATTACACCCCCACACCCTCCCCACCATTTCACTCCAGTGCCGACCAACACAACACACATCAACACACAGTCATACAGGTTGGTGTCTGGGGCAGGGTAATGGATGGAGTCTTTCAGCTGGGTACACTCGCAATCCAAAATATGTATGTATGTATCCAGGTTTGCTTCGAATAGCCTGATCGAGTATTAATTAGGCGAGCTCAAGCAAATATGAAACAGGATAAGCGTTCGTTGTAATTGGTTCACTAGTATGTTAAATGATTCGAAACTTCAACAAGACCTGGATACACATTTTGGATTGCGAGTGTACATACGTTGAATTGTACAGTGGCGGCACATAATCCTTGACCAGGGTGTAAGGGGAAGGACTAGAAAGGACTATGTGCCGCGACTGTACTTCTTGGCTTAATGGTGTAATTATACTTTTGGTTCATTGGAGAGCGCTTTGATTCCTCCAAAATATGTCAGAAAACGGGAACAGATTAACAAAAATAATGGTGGCCTGTTGCTTGGAATAGTTTGGAGGGATTAGTTGCTCCGGATATACCAAAATAATTGCTAGGAAACAGAACCAAATGAACAAAAATAATGGTTGTCTATTGCTTAAGATTGCCTGGATGATTTATATTTTCCAGATAAACTCACACAAGAGGGTAAATAATTCGTTCTTATGTGTGTGTGTGTGTGTGTTTTTTTTTTTTTGGGGGGGGGACATAATTATAATCTTAGCAAAAGTCAACTTACACAGGTATGGGTAAATAGCCTATAATAACTTAAATTACATATTCCCCCCAAACACTCCCAGATCTCAAATGTGACTTATATCGTAAATACATTGTCATTCATTGCTTCAGTCTCCTGGGTCTTCATATTTGGCAAAGCGGTAGAAAAATATATTAAGTTCAAGCATCTCATTCAGACAAAACCAGTCAAGGGAACAAGTCTGAGTGAGTTAATGTTTAGTGTCTTGTACTTACAATGTATTGTTTTATAAATACCGTCAATATATTACATAAATAAAGTAATGAATATATGTACTACACTAAAGTATGACGTGAAGGAGAGGTAAAAGTATCGATTATTATTATTATTATATATATATATATATATATATATATATATATATATATATATATATATATATATATATATATACGGTATATTATATCCATTGCTGACTGGTAATGGATAAATAACAAGAAATAAATTGATATAAGCCAGTAATTGTATATATAAGAATAGGTTCTATAACTCCTTCCAATTCAAAATATATACAAAAATATACGTAAATACAGATTATGGAAAAGATTTGACGCTAGGAAGTAAATAAAACACTCAAGCAATATATCAGAAAGGGTTGATATAAATTACAGTGGGATAACTGGAAAGGAATGTGAAAATTACAAAGAAGAGTACATAACAGGGTCGAATTAGGACCAAGGGTATACCGTGAAACGTAGAGTGTACATACAAACAGTCACAGACCTTTATTAAGTGTACTCTCTTGTCCTGTGGTTACTCTTTACCTTATAATGCTGAGTACATACACAACACGTTATATGCAAACACACACCCATATAAGGAGGAGACGAGGCATTAGACCACTACGATATAATAATAACCATTAACGGGGAAGTATCGTGTTGGTTAATTAATCTGGAGCAACTGATTCCCCCAAACTATTCCAGGCAACAGTCCCCTCTCTTAATTTTTTTGTTCATTTGGTCCTGTTTCCTGGCAAACTTTGGAGGAATCAAGGCACTCCAATGTACCAAATGTATACTATCCCCTGAATTTAAGGCTCAGACGCAAATATTGTTTTCGTATGCACTTCACCTCTTAATTACGGATCGTGTACAGTCACGGTCAAAAGTCCTGCATCGAGAGTAGTATATATAAAAGTGAGCCTTGAGTGTGAACCTTGTGAATCAATATTAGAACACGACAACAACTGTATAATTATAGTTTAGCAGCATTTTTCAACGCCGTTTCATTCAAAGGTGTTGCAGGACATAATATTTTTACAGTAACTGGACATATTATGAGGTGAAAAGGAATGTGTACTACAACGTTCATACATTCACTAAACACGTAGAAATAAAAATGACGTAGAAATAAAAAACACGTAGAAATGAAAAGGTATGTAGGTCCATGGTTGACTGAGACATAATCACATTTCGTCCACGAATGTACAGAGAAAATAATGAAGACATAAATATTATATGAAAGGTGGAAATGATGATGATGAATGGCAAGCAAGGTGTGGAGTGTGGAGTGAGACTTGGACAATTACAGAGCGCCCGACAAGAAAGGCAGTCGCTCATGAAGGTCAGTGAATAATACCGGTACATCACAAGGTCCCAAGGTGAAAAGTGAGGACATTAGAGAGGAAGGCACAGTACAATATATATACATCACCTGACACATCAAGAAGCTACAACCTTGTAATTTGTTTAATCCTTATAACTCATGCATGCCTGACGACTGACAACTTTGTCTGAACTCTCAAGGTGATATTTTTGATGGAGAGAAAGAAACACTTCAGAACCTTGATAATAATTACTTTAAAATCTGCAATCGTAAAAAAAAAAAATCCTACTTGGAAAAAAAAAGAAGATAGTTTCATATTGTTGTAAATTATAATCGAATTGCAGATATACATGTAGTGACGAACATTGAAATCAAGACCTCGTGAACTTGAGACGACAACGCTACCAGTATATCTCTTCAGTACATCAAAAATATTATATACCCTCTTAGCGGGACATGCCTATACAACACACAAGCTACACATTCTATAATAATATCCATACGGTTACCATAATGTGGGTTACGAGGACAAACGTAAAGAAAATCAATGTACCTGTGAGTTACTGTGGGGAAAGAAGGGAAAGAAGGGAGGTGTGTGTGTGTTTATATTTATATATGAGTGTGTATGTATGTATGTGTGTGTTTGTGTATATATTTAAGTGTGTGTGTGTGTATTTATGAGTGTGTTGATATTTAGGTGTGTGTGTATTTATGAGTGTGTTGATATTTAGGTGTATGCGTGTATTTATGTGAGTGTGTGTATTTAGGTGTGTGTGTGTATTTAGGTGTGTGTGTGTGTTGATATTTAGGAGTGTGTGTGTATTTATGTGAGTGTGTGTATTTAGGTGTGTGTGTTGATATTTAGGTGTGTGCGTGTATTTATATGACTGTGTGTATTTAGGTGTGTCTGTATTTAGGTGTGTGTGTGTGTGTGTGTGTGTGTGTGTTTATGTGTGTATGTGTGTGTGTTCTTGGGGAGGTACATACAAGTAGTTTAAAACCTCGTGCACATAAAAGGGACCACGTGATTTGTCAAGATTTATTTCCTGCAAAAAAGGTGTAGAACCATATCATCAAGACTGCTATCAAGGCTATGCTATCATAAAACACCCTTGCTGAACACACATAAAACATACATACAGTACATACATATATACATACATACATACATACATATATATATACATACATATATACATACATACATATACATACATATATACATATACATACATATATACATATACATACATGCATACACATATACATACATACATACATACATACATACATACATACATACATACATACATACACATATACATATACATACATACATATATACATACATATATACATACATACATACAAACATACCTGTGTGAGAATGTGTGTGCTAATTTGTGATCTGTGTGTAAATGAGTGTGTTTAACTTATTGGGTCTGATGTGTGTGTGTGTGTGTGTGTGTGTGTGTGTGTGTGTGTGTGTGTGAGAGAGAGGCAACTAATTATTGGGTTTGATGTATGTGTGTGTGTGTGTATCGAAGGTCACTCACTATATGCGTTGCCGAGTGTGTACACCCAAAAAAGTGTAAGCATATAATTATTATGTACACGCGAGCATTTGAGTGTGTACAGCCGGCCTCAGGAATTCATACACAGAGCATTGGTTACAAGAGGTCTTTATTCTGCACATACTATAAATAAGGATTGTTCTGCTGACTGGTTCAACAAGTATTAGCCAAATAACATTAGTAGAAAAGTTTGGTTTTAGGAAATTACTGTTCCAAGTTTTCTAGTTGTTGTTACGAAACCTTGATGTCACAGTGGTGTATACGAATTCCTGAGGCCGACTGTACATTACATTTTTACGTGTCTGTCCGGTGTCTGGGTGATTTTATAAGTGTTACCAACGCAAATTTATATACTCCCCTCTATGTATGAAAGGGTTTGTGTGTCTGTGTGTGTGTGTGTGTGTGTGTGTATGTGTGTGTGTGTGTGTGGTGCTTGCTTATGGTTGTGTGTGTGAGTGTATGTGTGTGTGTGTGTAGGTGTGGTGGTGCTTATGGGTGTGTGTGTGTGTGTGTGTGTGTGTGTGTGTATGTGTGGTGGTGCTTATGGTTGTGTGTGTGTGTGTGTGTGTGTGTGTGTGTATGTGTGGTGGTGCTTATGGGTGTGTGTGTGTGTGTGTGTGTGTGTGTGTGTGTGTGTGTGTGTGTGTGTGTGTGTGTGGTGGTGCTTATGGTTGTGTGTGTGAGTGTATGTGTTGTGTGGAAATGGAACGACTCTGACTCTGAGGAAGTGCATAATATATGTGTATGAATATTGGACACCTCGTATTTGGCCTTAGGAATCTCCCCTTCTTCAACCTTCTATTCTTTCCTTCCTTCCCATTCTTTTTGCGTTATCTTCTCCCTTCTCGTCTCCTCATTTTAATCTCCAGTCCTTGTTTCTCTCCATTCCTGATTTAACCCTTTACTCCCTATCTATCTATCTATCTATCTATCTATTAAATAGCATCCTTTCAAAATTGTTCTCTTCTTCTCTCCTTACCTTTTTTGCTTTCTACCCTCTCTCGCATCTTTGTTCCTCTCTCACATTATTCCTCCTCCTCCTCCTCCTCCTCCTCCCAGTATCTTCACCTTGAACTCCCTCCTAATTGGTTCCCAGGCATTTTATTCCGCCCTTATTCCTTCCTCACTTGCTGGCCGGCCGAGTTTAATACCCAGATGTTGAGAAACTTGTGTATTCTTACTCGACACTGTCTGTCTGTCTGCCCGTGTTTCCAGAGTTCCCAAGTTTTTTTTTCTTAATCATTAATCATAGAATCATGCCCTTTAGTTCTGTTTGGTGTATGTATGTCTGTCTACGTGTGCTTATTTGTTCCTTCTGTTCGCATCCCTGACTGTGTATCTGTTCTGTTTCCTTAGTCTATCCTGCCTTCTTGCCTGTGTGCATTTTTCTGTTGATCTGTCTCTTGGTCTGTCTTTTGTTCTGCCTGTTTACTCTGCTATTAGATTTTTCTCAGTGGGTTTGTCTTCCTGTGTGTTTTACAGCTCCTCCACCTGCTTTCACCCACGTCTGAGTATCCTGTGATCGTATCTGTCTGTACCTATTTGTTTGCTTATACTTTTTGTCAGCATCTGTTCTCATAACTTTGTCAGACGGTCATAAACAAAAGAAGACCTTATAATCCGGAACACATAATTATACCATCATCCCCTCTGCCATGTATGCTACAATAAAAGAAACACACACACACATACAAGTAGTAAACTCAAGTCTGTTTTCTCTCAAATTTACATTCGTTAGTGGACAAAGACAACACGCAAGCCAAGCACGAGTATGTACTGTACACACACACACACACACTCACACTCACACACACACACACACACATACAATATTCTACCTCTTCTCTCAATTGTTCCAACCCAATACGTAAACACACACACACACACATACACAAGATAAAACACACACATCCCACTCCCACACATCCCACTCCCACACACTCACTCACAAACACGAATACTCAAATAACACCATCATCATTAACCCAAGCATGCATGGAGGTGAGGAGAAAAACACACTGTCCTTGAGAAACTAAAATAGATTTAACAACCTCAGCATAGATTTAAGAACGATAAACTGAAGAAGCAAAACAAATATATATAAAATATGGAAGGATGCAGGGCGAGGAAATGCGTGAAGTGATATAGCACTGTCTTCACACACACACACACACACACACACACACACACACACATCCCGAACACCACCATCACTACCACCATCTTCACACACACACACACATACACACATACACATCCCGAACATCACCATCACTACCACCATCTTCACACACACACACACACACACACACACACACACACACACACATACACACATACACATCCCCAACATCACCATCACCACACACACACACACACACACACACACACACACACACACACACAACAGGTACAGTACAACGCTTTCACTACACAAACTCTTCCACCATCTCATCAGCCAGCCTCACCTCTCATTTCCAGCCAGTACTGTGCACCTCATAATATCCACACCTCTAACTAATCCTATACACTTCTTACTCCCTCATAACAAGCACATAAGAGTATATGCTACATCTCCATTACACACCTCCTTCACGCTTCCACCTCCTCATTTTGAACGAGTACTAATATAGTCTTACTTCTTCACACGCACACCTTCCTTGCTCCGAGAACCCTTCCTTCCTTCCTTCCTTGGTATTTCTCATAGCCTACGACCTATTCTTGACTTTCTATCGTTCTCTATATATCTTTCTCTTCCTAGCTTGTTCCTCCCTACTCTCGTCTCTCGCACCCCCTCCCCTCTCTCTCTCTCTCTCTCTCTCTCTCTGTCTCTCTGTCTCTCTCTCTCTCTCTCTCTCTCTCTCTCTCTCTCTCTCTCTCTCTCTTTCTCTTTCTCTTTCTCTTTCTCTTTCTCTTTCTCTTTCTCTTTCTCTTTCTCTTTCTCTTTCTCTCTCTCTCTCTCTCTCTCTCTCTCTCTCTCTCTCTCTTACTTACTGAAGGAGGAAGAGAAGGATGTGTACACTCCCACCCACCACCAAAGCCACTGAAATATTTACAGGGAGTGAGCGAGACCTCAGTAGGGTACGTTCCTCATCTCTCACATTTGGCTCCTCACTCACTCACTCACTCACTGATCGATTGAGTAGTGAAAGGTGAAGGATACAGTCATAATAAATAACCAAAAGTCTGTACTCATCTCCCGTCATCTCACACCGGGCTTTGAGATACATACGACAAAAGTCCTTCAACTAATTAACTTACTTTTTGAAGGACAACATAGAAGCTTATTAAAAAAAAAAAAAAAAAAAAAAAAAAAAAAAAAAAAAAAAAAATTACTATATCCAGGAGACAAAATATAAATAAACTTCTCTGGTTCTTTAGTTTACTCGCCTGTGAATCTTAAATTTCCAAAGTGTATATATACCAGTACTACATGACTTGGTAGACGTGGGCAACAGGAAATTTGCCTCCTACTATACTGTGTTATTACTGGTTTTGTCTGCCTCTTGTACAGTTGGACACATGCATGGGTGGTACAGCCCAGGTGAAAGATACTTGTCCCATTTGAGTAGCCAGTGTCTATTATCAGGTACTTGCTTTTTATTACCATCCTCAATAGTGACTTCTGCCCCTGATGTCTCCTATTTGGCACTAAGGAACTTGATATTGGCAGAAATTGACCATCTTTCCCTGGGCTGTACCACCCATTCATGTGTCCAACTGTACATACAAAATACTGCTTGTGGGCACGCATATTTTTCGTCTATTTCCGATACCATGAATACTGATAACGAGGGTCGTCGCCATCAGATATATAATTAAATAGGGAAAAGCCACGGTTAATTGTAATGATTATTTTTACTCACTCCGCTTTCTTTCAAGGCTCAGATTTTAATTACGAGTATAAAATTAATCGAATACTGAAGAAGTCCCGATTTTCTGAAACTATGAAACTCTATAGGTACATATGAGTTTCCAAAGCCAGAGGTTAATATTATCCGTGAGAAAAATGCCAGAGAGTTAGTTAGCTAGTGGTGGTGAATGTTGCTTAAGTAAGAGGAGGTTCTCTTGTTGGTGAATTATTATTATTAGGTCTCTGATTCCTCCAAACTATGCCACGAAACAACAGATCTCCTATTAGTGCTACTGAGGGCGTGTGTTTTCTGATATAGTTAGTAGGAATCAGTAGCCTTTCAATTCACCTACAAAAGAACCTCCCCTTAATTCTTTTTTGGTACACTGGAGTGCCTTGATTCCTCCAAAAAGTATGCCAGGAAACAGGACCAGAAGAGCAAAAAATAATGGTGTTCTGTTGCTTGGAATATTTTGGAGGATTCAATTGCTCCAGATTTACCAAAATTAATTAAGTCCTTGAGGTGTATCCTAGTTATTATGTCACACTTCCATGAACACAATATAAATATGATAACGAGAAGAAATTAAACTGAAGATGCAAAGGTGAAAGAAAATTTTATCGATAGCAGTAATAAATAATGTTGTAAGTTTGTCATAAATTTTATATAACGCTACATTCAGGAACCAAATATTTTACAGAGGGGTAAAAATATACATAACAGTACAAAATATAATTATAAGTACTTAATGAAACAAAAGAGTATAATTATTATAATTATGAAGGTGTGAGTGAGTGAGTAAGAAAGGAAGAAGGCGGTGGTGAGTGACTCGATTCTCTCTCTCTCTCTCTCTCTCTCTCTCTCTCTCTCTCTCTCTCTCTCTCTCTCCACATAAATATGGTTGATGCTACAATCCTCCCACTCATTTGTACCCAGCGGGAGAGAGGGAGAGAGGGAGGGAGAGAGAGGGAGGGGGAGAGGGAGTGGGAGAGGGAGGGAGAGAGGGAGGGGGGGGAGAGGGAGAGAGGGAGAGGGAGGGGGGGAGAGGGAGAGAGGGAGAGAGGGAGGGGGAGGGGGAGAGGGAGTGAGGGGGCGGTGTGGGAGCTGGCGGAAAGACGAGATAAAAAAAGGGAGGAGAAAAGGGAGAGAAGAAGAGACGAGAGTGAAGAGAGGAATAATTGGAAGGAGGAAGGGATGAAAGGGGGAATTGGAGGGAGGGAGGGAGGAGAGGTGGAATTGGAGGGAGGAGAGGGGGAATTGGAGGGAGGACAAGGAGAGGGAGGGAGGGAGGGAGGGAGAAAGGGGAAGGAGGAATAAGTGAGAGTAGAGGAGGGAGGAGTGAGAGAGGAGGGAGGCAGAAGGAGGAGGAGGAGGAGGAGAGAAAAAGAGAAGAAAGGAGAGAGAAATACAAGGAGTGTGAAAAAATGGAGGAGAGGGAGGGAGAGTACAGAGAAGGAGAAGTGGGAGGGAAAGAGGAAAAGGAGGATTGGAGGCAGGATAGAAGCTAGGGAGGAATGGAATAAAGGGATAGAAAGAAGGAGGGAGGGATTAAGGGGACAGAAAGAGGGGGGAGGGGAAGGAGGAAAAGAATGAGGGAGGATAGACGGAAGGAAAGGAATAGGAAGAGGGAGGAATAAAGAGACAAGAGAGAGGGGAAGGAGGGAAATATTAAAGGAGGTTGAGATGGGAGGTGAAGGAGGGAGGAATAAAGGAATAGGAAGAGGGAGAAATATAAAGAAAGGAGGGAGGGGAAGGAGGAAAATATCAAAGGAGGTAAAGATAGGAGGAGGAAGGAGGTGAAGGAGGGAGGAATAAAGGAAATGAATAAAGGAATAGGAAAAGGGAGGAATAAAGAGACAAGAGACAAGGTAGAGATAGGAGAGAGAGGTGAAGGAGGAAGGAATAAAGGAATAGGAAGAGGGAGGAATAAAGAGACAAGAGGGAGGGGAAGGAGAAAAAGATTGACGGAGGTAGAGATAGGAGTCTATGAAGGTGTGGGAGGGAGTCAACAAAGAACAAGAAAAAAAAGAGTATAGGGCAGACGTGGGCGGCGGAGAAGAGGCGTGGGAGGGAGGGAGGGAGGGAGAGAAGAAGGAAGAGGGGTGGGAGGAAAGTAGGGAGAGAGTTAAAGGCGTGGGAGGGAGGGAGAGAGGAAGAGGCGTGGGAGGGAGAGAGGAAGAGGCGTGGAAGGGAGGGAGGGAGGGAGAGAAGAAGGAAGAGGGGTGGGAGGGTAGGAGGGAGAGGAGAAGGAAGAGTCGTGGGAGATAGGGAAGGAGGGACTTAAGGAGGGCGTGGGAGGGGGAGAGGAAGAGGCGTGGGAGGTAGGGGGAGAGGGACTTCAGGAGGGCGTTGGAGGGAGTGAGATAGGGAGAGAAGGAGGGCGTGGGAGGGAGGGAGGGAGGGAGAGAAGGAGGGCGTGGGAGGTAGGGAGAGAGATGAGAAAGGAGGGACTTAGGGAGGCAGAGAGGAAGAGGCGTGGGAGGTAGGGGGAGAGGAAGAGGCGTGGTGGGAGGTAGGGGGAGAGGGACTTCAGGAGGGCGTGGGAGGGAGTGAGTGAGGTAGGGAGAGAAGAGGGACTTAAAGAAGGGTGAGGATAGGGCCGAGGGGTGATGTTACATAAGAACGTCGACGGTACACACGACCATATTGATTCTTTCGCCTCGCCTTAAAGTTCACGTATTTCTTCTATTCCGGGGATACCGTACCTCCGGGTTGGTTAGGTCATAAGGGCGTGGCAAATATAAACACACACACACTGAACATAGTAATAATAATAATAATAATAATAATACATAATGTTGATGTGTGAAGGTTTCTGTTTTCTTATTGTGTTGGTAAATCTGGAGCAACTGAATCCTCCAAACGATTCCAGGCAACAAAAAGGTACCATTATTTTTGCTCTTCTCGTCCTGTTTCCTAGCATACTTTGGAGGAATTAATTAAGGCACTCCAAAGTACCAAAAACGAATTACCACCTTAATGATGAGGAGCTCCGTTTCAGGTGTGTCTCTGCTCAAATGTCCGCAACTCTGCCTGTAGAGAGATGTGTATAAAGAGTGTGTGTCTACATGTCCGTGTGTATGTGTGTGTGGGTGTGTGTGTGTGTGTGTGTGTCTACATGTCCGTGTATGTGTGGGTGTGTGTGTGTCCATGTGTGTGTCCGTGTGTGTGTGTGTGTGTCCATGTGTATGTGTGTGTGGGTGTGTATGTGTGTGTGGGTGTCCGTGTGTGTGTGTGTGTGTGTGTGTGTGTGTGTGTTGTGGGGGTGTAAAGGAGAGATATCTGTTAAATTTTTTAATCTGTTCCTGTTTCCTGTGTGTGGGGGTGTGTGTGTGTGTAAAGGAGAGATACCTGTTAATTTTTTTTATCTGTTCCTGTTTCCTCTCTGTATGTGTGTGTGTGTGTGTGTGTGTGTGTGTGTGTGTGTGTGTGTGTGTGTGTGTGTGTGTGTGTGTGTGTGTGTGTGTGTGTGTGTGTGTGTGTGTGTAAAGGAGAGATATCTGTTATTTTTGTTAATCTATTCCCGTTTCCTCTCTGTATGTGTGTGTATATCTGTGTCTGTGTGTGTGTGTGTGTGTGCGTGTGTGTGTGTGCGCGTGCGTGCGTGTGTGTGTATGTGTGTGTGCGCGTGCGTGCGTGCGTGTGTGTGTATGTGTGTGTGCGCGTACGTGTGCGTGTGTGTGTGTGTGTGTGTGTGTGTCTAGGAGAGACTACTATTGTTGTTTTCATTAATCTATTCCTATTTCCTGGCATACTTTGAAGGAACCAAAGCGCTCTAATGTACAGTCACTAAAAAAAAAAAAAAAAAAAAAAAAAAAAAAAAAAAAAAAAAAAAAAAAAAAACACGTGGGAGTCGGTCCGTGTTTGGCCCACCACGAACTTTTATGAATGACTGTACCAAAAGCATACTACTACCCCCTTAACCGCATCGCCTCAGGTACTGTACTATATTATTATAGGTTGGGGAGCGTGCGTCGCGAGGTGGTATCGAATCCAGGCTGCCCAGGGAAACGACTGAATAAATTTTGTCTGCGTAGCGAAGCGAAGATGTGGGATTAAAAAAAAGAAAAAAAAGAAAAAAAAAAAATCTTCGTGAGGTCCTTCCTTCTTCTTCTTGTTGTTCTTGGAGAAAACTGGGAATCAAACCTTTATGACATTATCTAAAATCACTTAGGGTTATTTTTCAGAAGATTAAGCCACACCTCCCACAATGAGGTATGCACAGTGTTGGAGAAAAAGGAGGTCAGACCAAACCAAACCAATCTGCCAATACATAATAATCATGAAGGGACCAAATACGTGCCTCCATGGCTGGAATAGGGGGAATCGGGGATGGGGGCGAAATTGGAAGCAAACTTTGCGGCCGGAACCAAACTGAACTGATGGAAACAGGATTGAATCTCAGGGTAGAAAGTTAAGGGGATTTATTCAAGGGCGCAGGGAGGGAGAGGGAGAGGGAGAGGGAGAGAGTGAGAGTGAGAGAGAGAGAGGTCAAGGTCTGCAGAACAACAGGTTTAAGTAAAGGTAATATGAGGAAGTGTTCAGAGGAAGGACACTTATGTATATTGTCTATGCATGGTGGTGTAAACTTGTGTCTGTCTGTTCTCACGACACAACTTGGACTGGGTATGGATGAAACTGTGACAGGGAAGAGGAGGAGGAGGAGGAGGAGGAGGAGGAAGAGATGGATGATAGAGGCGGAGGAAAGGGATGATAGAGAAGGAGGAAGAGGAGAAGGAAGAGGAGGAGGAAATGGATGATAGAGAAGGAGGAGGAGGAGGAGGAGAATGAAGGAGAGGAATGCAAAGGAAGTACAGGTAACAGGAGGAGGAGGAGGAGGAGGAGAAAGAGATGAAAGATAGAGAAGGAGGAGGAGGAGGAGGAGGAACTGGATGATAGAGGAGGAGGAGGAGATAGAGGAGGAGGAGGAGAAAGAAGAGAAGGAATGATATTGAGGTGTAGTAAGTTCATGGAGTTGAGGAAGGAATCACTAGCCCTCCAATTCACCAACTAGAGATTAACCCACCCTTTAAGATGAATGAATGTGTTGCTTGAAGTGTCAGGTGGAGGAACACAACAAGGAGACGGTCTGGACTAGTGGAACGAAAGTATAGAGTTATCAAGGTCGACTCTGGAGATGCATATGAGTGAGGTGGTGATGGGGTTAAGAATACAGGGAGAGGTGGAATGAAAATGTGGGGTTGTGAGAAAAGAGAGAGAGAGAGAGAGAGAGAGAGAGAGAGAGAGAGAGAGAGAGAGAGAGAGAGAGAGAGAGAGAGAGAGAGAGAGAGAGAGAGCAGAGGTTGTTGAAGAACGGACACGAGAAGAGAGAGAGAGAGAGAGAGAGAGAGAGAGAGAGAGAGAGAGAGAGAGAGAGAGCAGAGGTTGTGGAGATGGACAGAAGAAGAGAGAAAGAGTAAAATAAAAAGGAAGAAGTGAGGAAAGGGGACCAAAAGCTCAAAGCGAATACCAAATGAGAAGTTGGTAGATAAAAAGTAACAAAAAAGGAAGGAGGAGAAGAGGAGGAGGAGTGTAGGCTGATGACATAGATAGATAGATAGATAGATAGATATTTTGATAGATAGATAGATAGATATTTTGATAGATAGATAGATAGATATTTTGATAGATAGATAGATAGATAGATATTTTGATAGATAGATAGATAGATAGATATTTTGATAGATAGATAGATAGATAGATAGATAGATAGATAGATAGATAGAATATAATTGAGAAAGAGAAAAACAAGAAGGGGAGGTAAATAGGGAGAGAAACAGGAGGAAAGAAAGAAGGGAGAGAGAGAAGGTAAGAGCGGGCAATATAAAGCTATGGATTGGAGAGGTAGCACAAGAGAGAGAGAGCAGATGGAGAAAGATCCAAGGAGAGAAAAAAGGGACAGGAAATGGTGGAAGGCAAGTGTAAAGGAAGGGACGGACGGACAGACGTGGAGTTGAGTGGAGACGGAGAGAGAAAGAGAGGGATGGAGTAGATGGGGAAGAGAAAAATATGTATTGAGATATAAGAGGTAGTACTGTACTGTGAAAGGGACAAAGAAAATTGAATATATATATATATATATATATATATCTATATATATATATATATATATATATATATATATATATATATATATATATATATATATATATATATATATATATATATATATATATATTTATTTATTTATTTATTTATTTATGGAAATAGAGATGTAAAGAGAACAAGAAATGGATTGACTGATAGATAAATAGATAACTATAGAAAGTGAAAAAGAGAAAGAGAAAGAGAGAGAGAGAGAAGGGTGAGAGAAGGAAAGCTCTCCAAGCCTCACTCTGGCTGCACGTCCACAGATGGAAGTGGAGGGAAGGAAGTGGAAGAAGAGGATGAAGTGTGAAGAGGACAGGGAGAGCAGAGAGAGGGAGAGGGAGAGAAGAAAAAGAGAGAGGGAGGCAAAGTAAGGTGAGGAGAGGAGAGGAAGCGAGAGAGGAAGGGAGGAAAAATAAATAAGACGAAAAGAGAAGGAAAAGGGAGGAAGAGAAAGGGAAGGGAAAAAGTAAGATGAGGGGGAGAGGAGAGGAAAGAGAGAAAGAAGAATGAGAGGGTGAGGGGAAACAGGAAGTGAGAATAGGAGGTGTGGAGGAGAGTTGAAAGAGAAGTGGAGAAAGAAGGGAAAGGAAGAGGAGTAAGGAGAATAAAAGAAGAGAAAGAGGAACAGAAGAAAAGTAAGAGGAGAGATATAGAGAAATGGTAGACGAATAAACAAGATAACGAAAACAAAAAGAGGAATTAGAAGAGAGGAGGTAGGAGAAACGAAATGAAAACGAGGAGGAGAAAGAGAATGGAGGAAGGGGAGAGAGAAAAACTGGACAGAAGAGGGAGAGCAAACGAAAGTGGAAGGAGAGTGAGGAGGAAGGAGAGGGAATGAAAATGGAGCAGTGAAAGAAAAGAAAAAAAAATAACAGTGGCGTGTAGAAAAAGAAGAAATAGAGAAAGTGAAATAATGGGAGTGGGAAAAGGTGAAAACGAAAGTGAAGCTGGAGGAGGAAATTGGGGTAACGGAAAGGGGGGAGAGGAAGAGTGGAGGAGAAGGAAGTAAAAGAAGAAGAAGAGGGCTTTTCTCCACTCACCCAGCGAGAGGGAAAAGGGAAGAAAAGGTCCATCAAACTCACAGTAAGAAAAGACAAGCAAGAAAGGAAGGGAACATCACTATACCAATATATTATACTTGATATAACACAAGTTTTTCAAAGGGGGAAGTACAGCCACAATCAAATATCCACCGACACTTTCCTTCCATCGTAGTAAATATCTTGGTATTATAGAACAACACATGTATGATTTTGCAACACCTCATACTAATAATTGAGGGGGTTGAGTTGACATAAGGTGTTGTTGTATGATTATATTTTGATATGATACTGATTTATTGGCACGATGGAAGGAAAGTGTTGGTGGTTATTTGATTGTGGCTGTACAGTGGTGTTGGTAAATCTGGAGCAACTGATGTATCCAAACTATTCCAAGCAAGAGACGTCATCATTATTTTTGTTAAATCTGGTCCCGTTTCCTGGTATACGTTAGAGGAGTCAAGATGTAACAAAAGTGTATCATCCCTTAACGATGTCTTTCCTTCTCTATCGACATACTGTCAATTACCTTTGCTACACGTGAAATAACACTCTGGGTCTTGTGTCTCCAAAGGAATCCACTTCCTGTCTGTCCATTATCACGTCTGGCTGTTGATTTCCACCGAGAGACAAGAGAGATTCCTATGTGTGAATCTGAGACTCTCTAACTACTAATCTTATATGGACCTAATATTCCTTTATAAATTCATCAATATCCTGTTTCCTACCACCAATACAATTTTTTGGTATGGGCCACAAATCCTGTCCATGTCGATGTAC
>JAWQEG010008746.1:0-16172 GCA_033782935.1 Petrolisthes cinctipes
GTGCGGGAATAGGGGGGACAGGCTTGGGGGAAGGGGGGGGGTTAGGGGTGTGCGGGAATAGGGGACAGGCAGGCTTTCTACCCACCCCAAGCCTGTCCCCCTATTCCCGCACCCCCCAACCCTCCCCCCACCAAGCATGTCCCTATCGAATTAATTTGAGCGAATTGTGAAGGTTACTACTACTGATTCCCCATTCAGTGCAACAAAACAGACCATATCTCTAACTATTCCCCCTAAATAATACTCAATCCATACCCAGCTAGACGGTCAATAAATAATATCCACACTCGATATCAATTGGTAGCATCTGATTGACTGACTCATAAATCACTAACTAAGTGGAGGTTCGACCAATCACTGTTATATTCACTTTGTAATCAGTATAATCATAATCCTGCCTTTAGTTATGGAAATTCAGGATAATGTTTGTTTATGTGTTATTTGAGGAAAGGAGGACACACACAAACACACACACAAACACACACACACACAAATAGACAAATAATCACAAACACACACATATACACACATACACACACAAATACACTCACACACAAATACACACACATAATCACAAACACACATACAAACACACACACATAATTTTACACATCACTCACTACAGTTACAACACATTAATTAACGAGTAAACAAGGAAGGGTGAGGAATGTGTAGTACAGAGTTTTGTTAAGGGAGAAATGAATCCTCCATGCAAACTATTCCAAACAACAGACAACAACACCATTATTTTTTTTGCTCTTCTGGTTTTGTTGTTTCCTGGCATACTTTGGAGGAATCAAGGCACTCCAATGAAAGAGAAATATATCATGAGAGAGAGAGAGAGAGAGAGAGAGAGAGAGAGAGAGAGAGAGAGAGAGAGGAGAGAGAGAGAGAGAAGGGGGGGGGGAGGAAAGGCACACAAACACTTTCACACACACAACACACACACACACACACACAGAGAGAGAGAGAGAGAGAGAGAGAGAGAGAGAGAGAGGGGGGGGGGAGGAAAGGCACACAAACACTTTCACACACACAACACAGAGAGAGAGAGAGAGAGAGAGAGAGAGAGAGGAGAGAGAGAGAGAGAGGAGAAAAGGAGTGAAGAGGAGAGACAGACAACTTCCGTGCCCCGAAATAGCAGTGACGTAGCTAGCCCCTCTCCTTCTATATATCCTCCCTCACTACTACCACCACTACTCTACTACTACTACTACTACTACTACTAACATCTAAATAGAAGTGACCTAGCCCTCTTCCTTTTATATATCCTCCCCATCCCTCACTACTACTACTACTACTACTACTAACATCTAAATAGCAGTGACATATAGCCCCCTTCCTTCTATATATCTTCCCTCACTACTACTACTACTACTACTACTACTAACATCTAAATAGAAGTGACCTAGCCCTCTTCCTTTATATATCCTCCCCCTCCCTCACTACAACTACTACTACTACCACTACTACTACTACTACTACTACTACTAACATCCAAAAAGGTATTCTATTCTATTCTGTACTGTAGTGGTGTTGTAATATAAGGCACAACTCCTGATGTGGTCTCTCTCTCTCTCTCTCTCTCTCTCTCTCTCTCTCTCTCATCAATTTATTCCCTTTATCTATCCTTCCTCACTCACTCACTCACTAAGTATTCATTTTACTCCCTCTCTCTCTCACTTGCATCTCATAAAAAGTGAGAGAGAGAGAGAGAGAGAGAGAGAGAGAGAGGAGAGAGAGAGAGAGAGAGAGAGAGAGAGAGTAAGTGTATGTATGAGTGGGGTGTTTGTACTTGAGCATTCCACACACCCACTATCCTACCAGCACCGAACCCTGTGGAAATACCTTCTGATATGAGACCTCTAGTTAAGTTAGCTCTTTGACGACCTTTTCCTCCTTCTATACCCTTCCTCCTTCTCCATCTCCTTCTCCTCCTCCACCACCAACACCACTACCTTCTCCTCCTGCTCCACCACCACCACCAACACCACCTTCTCCTTCTCCTCCACCAACCACCACCACCACCTTCTCCTTTTCATCTTCTTCCTCCTCAGACTCCTTTTCCAAAACCTGCACTTCTACGAGTATTTTACACTTTTTTTCCTGAACTAAACGACAACGACGACAAGGCTTTTCACTCGAGACTGTTCCAGGAATGATGAGGGGAAAATAATCAGTCCAATATCCAAATATAATGCCTGTCCCAAAACTTTTAAAGTAAGGAAGTTTTTGATATGGAAAAATATAGAGGACACGAGACTATTAATTGTTTTTATATCAGAGGGGATGACGAAAAAACTCTCACTGTTGAATTATTATATGGATAGATGTGTTGTGTGTGTGTGTCTCTCTCTCTCTCTCTCTCTCTCTCTCTCTCTCTCTCTCTCTCTCTCTCTTCTCTCTCTCTCTCTCTCTCTCTCTCTCGGTGCTAAAGGGGAGGACACTACTACTTTTTTGGTATAACGTGGCAAAAGTTAAAAAAAAAAAAAGTCCCATACAACACAATCTACGAGTTTTGAGAAGCAAGAGATATGAAATTAGACACAGAAGAAGAGAGAACAAGATGTATGTAACGATAATACAGAGTGATAAAAAGTTAAAAGAATGATACACTTTTGGTACATTAATTAAATTGCCTTGATTCCCCCAAAGTATGTCATGTCAGGAAGCAGATCTAGATTTACATAAGTAATGGCCTGTGATCTGTCTGTCTGTCTGTTGCTTCGAATAGTTAATAGGAATCAATTGCTCCAGATTAACCAACCCTGTAAATGGATAGTGAGTGAAGGGTCTGGGATGAGTTTCCTGGGATGAGTTTCCTGATGACATGTTTATATTTAGAAATTACAATTGGTTACTAGGAAAGATGTGATGTGGTGGTGACGTGTTAAATGCAATGTATGTATGTATGTCACCTCTCTCTCTCTCTCTCTCCTCTCTCTCTCTCTCTCTCTCTCTCTCTCTCTCTCTCTCTCTCTCTCTCTCTTATTAAATGTCTGCCTATCTCTACCTCTTAAGATATGTCTACTTGACTATAACGGTAAGCACGAGTAGGCGCGCGTGTGTGTGTGTCGTAGGTGTTTGTATGTACGTGAGCGTGTGTGTGTACCGTGTGTGTGTGTGTGTGTGTGTGTGTGTGTTCAGGGAGAATCAGTGCTAAGTGTGTTCAAGATCAAGGTTAGGGAGTATGGGAAGACCTATAACATAACACCCACCCTTAATTCCTTAAGAGTCTCCCATACCCCTCACTATTCTTTGTTACACTGCCCTTCCCTTCTATACATTTTTTCTCTCTGTTAGCTTTCTCCTTCCCATCCTTTGTTTACCTCTCCTTAATACTTCTTGTTGTTTTTATCATGCTATCCTCATAAGTTCCTCCTCTACACACACACACACACACACGTTCCTCTCTGTTAAGGTGGTAATTCTTTTTTGTTACATTGGAGTGCCTTGATTCCTCCAAAGTATGCTAAGAAACAGAACCAGAAGAGCAAAAATAATGGTGTTCTGTTGTTGCTTTGAATAGTTTGGAGGATTCAGTTGCTCCAGATTAATTAACCAACACAAAATTTCCCCCTTAAGGCCATGCAGTGATATGACTTATTGATTAGCTATGGGCCGAGCCAGTTCAACCATAGTGACAGGAGGAAGCTTTCTATATAACCATCTTCGAGCACTCATAATAAGTCTTCATCAGTGAGACATACCACTCGTCAAACATAACACATAATAGACACCCAACAAGAAAAATAAAGATAGGCTATACTTATCTACGTAACTTATCTATCCGGGCTGACACCTGTATATGTATGGGGCATGGAATCTCATTTTTCTGTAGTCTTATTCTGATGAAGCTATAAGCGAAACGTAAAAAAGAGTGTACCCAGGATTTTCTTACTCCACCCATTTCCACTTATCTATGTATACTTATCTTAGTAACCTTCTCATTGCCTTCAAGATAACAAACAACACGTGTACCTCTGAATTACTGAATGACTTTCCAAACCCATTATTATTATTATATATTACTTCCTTTAATTGTTTTCCTGGCATGACAAAGTTTTATTCACACGTTACAAAAGAACAATTCAAGTATTTTCATTTTACTCTCAGGGTGAATGAAGAGAGAGAGAGAGAGAGAGAGAGAGAGAGAGAGAGAGAGAGAGAGAGAGAGAGAGACGGAGGGATGACAAAGAAGGCAATAAGATACAGACAGTAATGACAAAGAAAGCAAGAAAGGAAAAGAGTGAGAATAAAACAGAGGCACAGAGAGAAATAAAAGAGAAGCGGAATAGAAAATAAAAAGGCTGGATATAATAAAATAATTGGAGGGTAATAATGATGGGAGCGTCAGTGTTACCAGCTTCCGGGAACACCTCGACAAAAACAACGACTGGCAACAATGATCCTCTGTTTTTATCCCCAAGTTCCAATAATTATTCTACTGACTCGCTGCTGTTGGTCCAAAGTTAGTTAAGGGGGTGCGGGAGTAGGGGGACAGGCTTGGGGGGTGGGGGGTTTATGGGGGTGCGGGAGTAGGGAGACAGGCTGGGGGGGGGAGTTTAGGGGGTGCGTGAGTAGGGGACAGGCTTGGGGGGTTTTAAGGGGTGCGGGAGTAGGGGGACAGGCTTGGGGGGGGGGTGAATAGGGGGACAGGCTTGGGGTGGGTAGTAAGCCTGTCCCCTATTCCCGCACCCCCCTAACCTCCCCCCCAAGCCTGTCCCCCTACTCCCGCACCCCTTAAAACCCCCCCAAGCCTGTCCCCTACTCCCGCACCCCCCTAAACCCCCCCCCCAAGCCTGTCCCCCTATTCACGCAACCCCTTCAGGAGATGGGATACCTTTTATTAATAGTGTGTAGTGTCTTGATTCCTCCAAAGTATGCCAGGAAACAAACTCAGATGAAGAAAAATAATGATATCCTGTTGTTGTTGTTGTTGTTGATATCCTGTTGTTGCCTGGAATAGTTTGGAGGAATCATTTGCTCCAGATTTACCAGCCAAAACAATTAATGTGCTATAATATACCACCTTAATTAACCTTCATTCCCTTATCTTATTATCTTTTATTTTTTTAGGGATTATAGTGATAGTTATTACGGTATCTATAATTAAATGAAGGGGGTAATTCACATTTTTTTGTTTTGTTACATTGGAGTGGTGCCTTGATTCCTCCAAAGAACCAGAAAAACATAAATAATAATGGTGTTCTGTTTGTTGTTTGGAATAGCTTGGAGGATTCATTTACTCCAGATTTACCACAACACAAAATTTCCCCCTTAATCTAATAATCTCTGGCAAAACTAACAACATTCATGAATAATAAATTAGTAGTCATGAATAAATACCATAATTTTTGGTGTGTGAGTGATTGAATTATTTGTCGTGAATATTTTTTTGGTGTTTGAGTGATTTAATTATTTGTCGTGAATAATTTTTGGTGTTTGAGTGATTTAATTATTTGTCGTGAATAATTTTTGGTGTTTGAGTGATTTAATTATTAGTCGTGAATACCATAATTATTGGTGTTTGAGTGATTTAATTATTAGTCGTGAATATTTTTTGGTGTTTGAGTGATTTAATTATTACTCGTGAATATTTTTTGGTGTTTGAGTGATTTAATTATTAGTCGTGAATAATTTTTTGTGTTTGAGTGATTTAATTATTAGTCGTGAATACCATAATTATTGGTGTTTGAGTGATTTAATTATTAGTCGTGAATACCATAATTATTGGTGTTTGAGTGATTTAATTATTGGTACGTACGTGTTGTATGATTAACCCGTTTTTATGTTTTAATTTATTTTTTTCCAGTTAATTAATTGATAGTCATCCTATTATAATTATCCTAATTATCTCTGGCTAGACTAACTAAGGGCCATATTCAAGAACATTCATGGTGCATACGATGGTGGTTAATTTAATAATCTATGAGAGCTCAATTAACTCCTATGCATGTATGTGTCATCTGTCGTGAATAATAAATTAGTGTTTGAGTTATTTAATTAAGGGGAGATTATCTTGTTAGTAAATTGGAAGGCTATTGATTCCTCCAAAGTATGCCAGGAAACAGGACCAGATGAATAAAATATAATGGTGTTCTGTTTTCTTAATCAATAATCAATAATTATATATATAAAAAAAAAGTGAGTCATTTGAACATATATATACATAGGCATAGTTTCGAATAATAATTTTTCGCGACCGTTTTCATTCGGATGTATGTATGTATACGTTATGGGACTATTGGGGGTTGGGGGTGTGTGTACATATATATGAAAAAAGTAACCCATTTGAAGGACTATAATAGGCATATATAGATATATATACTTTCGCATCGTCATTTTTCGCGACCGTTTCATTCGGAGGTAGAGGCTATGTTGCGGTCGGGACTACGAAGCGTGACTGTACACATTATAGAATTATGACGCAAGCTTCCAACACACACACACACAGAGAGAGAGAGAGAGAGAGAGAGAGAGAGAGAGAGAGAGAGAGAGAGAGAGAGAGAGAGAGAGAGGTAGACAGGTAGACTATGGGCTCCTGGTTGACTGACTGCCTGGTTAGAGAGAGAGAGAGAGAGAGAGAGAGAGAGAGAGAGAGAGAGAGAGAGAGAGAGAGAGAGAGAGAGAGAGAGTTAAACTAGGTGCTCCTCCTGGTTGAGTGACTGCCTGGTTAGAGAGAGAGAGAGAGAGAGAGAGAGAGAGAGAGAGAGAGAGAGAGAGAGAGAGAGAGTTAAACTAGGTGCTCCTCCTGGTTGAGTGACTGCCTGGTTGCCTCACCTTCACCGAGTCAGTGTTCAGTGTGGCGCATCATACGGTGAGTCACGGTGATACACGGAGCCCAGTACACAACATCCAAGGACCCTTTTAATACAATATATCTAGGGGGCCCAATTCCTTGTCGTTTGGGGCCTTGGTATCATTTGGGGACCTCGGAATTATATTTGGGGACCCAGGATTATTCAAAGACCCGGTTTTATTTGGGGACCTTGGAATTTATATTTGGGGACCTTGGAATTATATTTGGGGACCCAGGATTATTCAAAGACCTGGTTTTATTTGGGGACCTTGGAATTTATATTTGGGGACCTCGGAATTATAATTGGGGACCCAGGATTATTTGTGGATCTGGATTAATCAGAGACCCTGGTATAATTTTGAAGGTCCAGAATTATAATTGGGTGCCCGGATTTTAAAGGGGAGGGGGGGGGCCTGGGATTATTGAGGGACCCATTTTATTTCCCACGTTTACTTTTTTCCTTCCTTCCATACATACATACATCATTGCCTGCCTTCCCCCATTACTTCTTTTCTTATGACACCCATTATATACCACTCTACCCCTTACGTCCTTTTGTCCTTCCCATCAAACTCACTATAATTTTCCCATTTTTTCCCATCACACTTTTCTCCCTCCCTGTTTTCCTGAATGACTTACTATATACTTTTCCCATCACACTTTCCTCCCTTGCTTCATGTCTGTTTTCCCTCCTTTTCCTGCCTTTAGAATGACTTACTACTTTCCCATCACACTTTTCCTCCTTCCTTCCTATCCATCACTCTTTTCCTACCTTCCTGAATGACTTAGTACTTTTCCCATCACACTTTTCCTCCTTCCTTTTTGTCTGTATTCCCTCCCTCTTTTCCTGAATGACTTACTACTTTTCCCATCACACTTTTCCTACTTCCTCCCTATTCATCACTCTTTTCTCTCTGCGTCCCTCCCTCTCTTCCTGCCTTCCTTCCTTCCTTCCTAAGTGACTACCCTTCCATGTCCAAGCATTGCCTTCCTTCCCCATCCACCCTTTCCTCTCATCCTCCCTCCCTACCTTCCTCCTTCCCTTCCATTTCCCCATGTGCTTCTCCTTAAGGGGGTAGGTAATTCACTTTTGTTACATTGGAGTGCCTTGATTCCTCTAAAGTATGCCAGGAAACAAACAGGACCAGATGAACAAATATAATGGTGTTCTGTTGCTTGGAATAGTTTGGAGGATTCAGCTGCATGCTCCAGATTTACCAACACAAAATTTCCCCCTTAACCCTCCCTTCAGTATCCACATTCATAATTTCTCTACTATTTATCTCTCATTATTTCCTTCTCAGCACTTCACTTTTTCGTATGTTTCTATTCTTCTTTGCTCTTCTCTTTTTGTACACTTCTCTTTTCTCTCCTTTGGTTTTTCACTTTTTCTATTCCCTTCTCTTTCCCTCTCTTTTTTTCTCTATGCTTCCCTTCTGTGCTCTCCTCGTTTCTTCCCTTCTTTTCTATTCCCTTCTCTTTCCCTCTCTTCTTTTCTCTGTCCTTCCCTTCTGTGCTCTCCTCTTTTCTTCCTCTCTTTTCTATTCCTTTCTCCCCACATTTCCATTTCTCTATACACTTGCATGCCTTTCCTTCTTCCTTCCTTCTCTCTCTTCCCTTCCCTTCCCATGCCCTCAGAGGAGAGAAAAGTGCAGTGTTTGTGTGGTGAGATCATTCCCAAATATCCAACTTAACCCCAAACCAAACCAATCACTTATAGTTTCCCCCATTTTAGCTCAGTAGGACAGGAACGAGCGAACACATTGCCAGTGGCTATCAGATGCGGTGTGTGTGTGTGCGTGTGTGTAAAATTTACTCTGTGTGTGTGTGTGTGTGTGTGAAATTTACTGTGTGTGTTTGTGTGTGTGTGAAATTTACTGTGTGTGTGTGTGTGAAATATAATGTGTGTGCTTGATGATATGAGGAGTAAAGCGTGTGAGTGTAGGTTTTCTTGTGTGTGTGTATGTGTGTGTGTGTGATGATATAAGGAGTAAAGCGTGTGCGTATAAGTTTTCTTGTGTGTGTGTGTGTGTGTGTGTGATGATATAAGGAGTAAAGCGTGTGCGTATAAGTTTTCTCATGTGTGTGTGTGTGTGTGTGATGATATAAGGAGTAAAGCGTGTGCGTATAGGTTTTCTCGTGTGTGTGTGTGTGTGTGTGTGATGATATAAGGAGTAAAGCGTGTGCGTATAAGTTTTCTTGTGTGTGTGTGAGTGTGTGTGATGATATAAGGAGTAAAGCGTGTGCGTATAAGTTTTCTCGTGTGTGTGTGTGTGTGATGATATGAGGAGTAAAGCGTGTGAGTATAAGTTTTCTCGTGTGTGTGTGTGTGTGTGTGTGTGTAGCAGTGACAGGAAGAGTAAGCGGTCACTCACAGTCAGTCACTTATTATTACCCGGATATGACACACAGACAGACAGAGGTAAACATCCAGGTAGATTTACTGTTTTCCCGGATCATTTGCCTTGTGTGGTTTGGTGGTGTTTGTCTGTCCTGAGCAGTGGTGGGGAAACGGAATGTGTGTGTGTGTGTGTGTGTGTGTGTGTTATTATTTACATGTTTTGTATGTATGTGTGTGCATTTTTATTTACATGTTTTTGAGTGTGTGTGTGAATTATTATTTAAATTATTTTTTCTTGTGTGTGTGAATTATTATTTACATGTTTTGTGTGTGTGTGTGTGTGTGTGTGTGTGTGTGTGTGTGTGTGTGTGTGTGTGTGCATTATTATTTACACTTTTTTTTTGTGTGTGAATTATTATTTACATGTTTTGTGTGTGTGTGTGTGTGTGTGTGTGTGTGTGTGTGTGTGTGTGTAACATGGTCAATTGTATAGAATCAAATTTACTCGTAACAAGCTGGAGCCTCAAGACAAGATAACACTGGGAAAAAGATTGGCTCGATCCTCTAGTTTGGGTACAGTTGCTAATTCTGTGTCTGGTGTTTGTATATTTGTTGATTTGTTATGTCAATATAATACACACACACACACACACACACACACACACACACACACACACAATCTATCCATTAATCATTCTATTTATCCATTAAATATTATCTGTTTCTTTTTATCTTTCTGTCTCTGATAATCTCTTCCCTCTATTCCTGCCTGCTTGCCTGTCTCTATCTCTCTTCCCCGCCCCCTCCCCCTGCCTCTTTCTCTCTCTCTCTCTACACACACACACACATACACACACCTGAACTGACTCACCTCTATATTGCACCCTCACCTGGCTGACTCTCTCACTTGTCATATACTCACTCAGCGTTCCATTCATTTCACACACACTCTCTATCATTCCACTTCTTCCCTTCACATCTTGTCCTTGGTCTTAGCATTTATTTATTTATAGTTGTTGTTGTTGTTTTTGTTTTTCTTCATTTTCATTCCTTTTTTTCTCTTTTGTGTCTAATATTCTTACCCTCACCTTCTCTTACTCCTCACTCTCTATTTTTCACCTTCTCTTTCCTTCTCCCAGTTCACCACCATCTTCTATTTTCTCCTATCTCCCTCTCTTCCTCATCACTCTCTTTATTTCATCTTCTCTTTCCTTCTCCTTCTCCCAGTTCACCATCTCCTCTTTTCTCTCTTCCTCATCACTCTCTATAATTCACCTGCTCTTCCCTTCTCCCAGTTCACCATCATCTCCTCTTTTCTCCTCTTCCTCCCTTCTCCTGCTCTTCTTCCTCCCTCGCCTCATTCACCTGCCACCCGTTGCAGTTAAATTTACCTGCCATAATAACTCAAGCTCACCCAGGAAGGATAATAAGTGGTGGTGGGTTCAGGGCCATGTGTTGTAATGAGGACCACAGATGCACACAAACCATACCACGAAACAACAGGACCCCTAGACGTAATAAAGGTGGAAATTCTTTTTAGGTATGTACAGTGCACTCGCAATCCAAAATATGTATCCAGGCTTGCTTCGAATAGCCTGATCGAGTATTAATTAAGCGAGCTCAAGCAAATATGAAACAGAATAAGCGTTGTAATTGGTTCATCAATATGTCAAATGATTCGAAACTTCAAAAAGACCTGGATACAAATTTTGGATTGCGAGTGTACATTGGAGTGCCTTGATTCCTCCAAAGTATATATGCTAGGAAACAGGACCAGAAGAGCAAAAAAGAATAGTGTTTTTTTGTTGTTGCTTGGAACAGTTTGGAGGAATCGGTTGCTCCTGATTTACCAACACAAAAAAACTTCCCCCTTAAGAGTAGTTTCGTGACGGAGTTTGGAGGAATTAGTGGGCCTCCCTCCTGTTCACTGACGACATCACATAATATTATAGGTCTCATAAGTTAGATCATCTGTTTGGTCCAATTGGAAAGCTATACTGATTCCTCCAAATATTCCCAAGAAACATATAAACTACATTGGTATATTATTGAATGGATCTGTTTTGTTGTGGTGTTTGAAGGGGAGGGAAAGGTGAGCAAAACAAGTTGATGGAGTGCCTTGGGGGGGTTGGGGGGGGTTGTGTAGTGTCCAGTTAGTTACTCCTATGAGAGATTGACCCCATGAAACAATTTAGTTCTTCCATCTATTTGATCTTTTATTTTTGTTGTTGTTGTTGTTGGTTTGTTAAGGGGGTGCGGGAGTAGGGGACAGGCTTGGGGGGGTTTGGGGATAGGGGGAATAGGGGGACAGGCTTGGGGTGGGTAGAAAGCATGTCTCCCTACTCCTGCACCCCCCTAACCCTCCCCCCCAAGCCTGTCCCCCTACTCCCGCACCCCCCAAAACCCCCCCAAGCCTGTCCCCTACTCCCGCACCCCCCTAACCCCCCCCACAGGCCTGTCCCCTACTTCGGCACCCCCAAAACCCCCCCAAGCCTGTCTCCTACTCCCGCACCCCCCTAAACCCCCCCAAGCCTGTCCCCTACTCCCGCACCCCCCTAACCCCCCCCCAGGCCTGTCCCCTACTCCAGCACCCCCCTAAACCCCCCCCAAGCCTGTCCCCTACTCCCGCACCCCCCCCAGGCCTGTCCCCTACTCCCGCACCCCCTTAAATGGGTTGCCGTGTGGTATATTTAGTTAACTATTTACGTACTCTGAGGTGTACCACGTGCGTTTGTCCGTATGTAAACAAGGAGGTAAATCAGTGTATATAGTAAAGGAAAGGAAGGAAGGAAGGGAGGAAGGAAGGAAGGAAGGAAGAAAGAAAGTAAGGAAGGAAAAAAGGAAGAAAGAAAGGAAGAAAGAAAGGAAGAGAGGGAGGAAGGAAGGAAGGAAAAAAGGAAGAAAGAAAGGAAGAAAGAAAGGAAGGAATGAAGGAAGGAAGGAAGGAAGAAAGAAAGGAAGGAAGGAAGGAAGGAAGAAAGGAAGAAAAGAAGAAAGGAAAAAAGGAAGAAGGGAAGGAAGAAAGGAAGGAAGGAAGAAATAAAGGAAGAAAGGAAGGAAAAAAGGAAGAAGGGAAGGAAGAAATAAAGAAAGGAAGGAAGGAATAAAGGAAGAAAGGAAGGAATAAAGGAAGAAAGGAAGAAAGAAAGGAAGAAAGGAAGGAAGACATACATATGGTTTATTACTAGTAAATAATTATACTTTTACGTTTTTATATCTGTTTTTTCTTTACCCTTTGTCTTCCATTCTTTCTCTTCCTTTTCCTCGTTTTGTTTTGGTCTGACACAACCTTTTTTCTCTTCCCTTTCCTTTTGTTCTTTGTTCTTTCCCTTCTTCTTATTCTATATTATCTTTTTTTTTCTGTTTTTTTTTTTTTTTTTTTTTTTTCATTAATATTTATCATTTTCGTTTATTTACTTTTTGCTTATAGTCAATTTTCACTTTTTCATACATTTCCCTTTTGTCTCTCTCTCTCTCTCTTTTATCTCTCTCTCTCTCTCTCTCTCTCTCTCTCTCTCTCTCTCTCTCTCTCTCTCTCTCTCTCTCCCCTTTGCTTATCCTCTCTTCTATTTTTACCTTATACCTTCCCATCCCCTCCTTCCCTCTTCCTCTTACCTTCCCTATCCCTTTTTTTTTCATTGCCATTAGTCTTGATTACTTTTTATCTATCTCTCTTTCCTCTCATCACTCACTCCTTTTCTTCCTTTCTTTACTACCTTTTCTTCCTCTTATCCCTCTTTTAATTCTCTCCCTTATTCCTCTCCTCCTTCCTGTTTCATACCTATACAGAATTCCTTTCCTACTTTACCCCTTCCTTTCTCTTTCATCCCTTTTCTCCTCCATATAAGTATTTTTCACCCCTCCCCTCCCTTCTCCTCCTTCTCATTTATTTCACCCTTTCTCTCCATTCCTCCCCTAATGCGTTCTCCCCTCCTTCTCACGAATTCTCCCCTTCTCTCTCACTGCTCCCTCTTGTCTTTCCCCTCACAAACGTTCTCCCCTCCTTCTCACTTATGCTCCCCTCCTCCAAACGCATTCCTACCTTCCACTCCCACCCTCCCGTCCCTCACTCCTTCCCTTCACGTGTTCTCCCCTCCTTCTCATATATTCTCCCCTCCTCCCTTGCCTCCCTCCCTCCTTCCCTTCACTTATTCTCCCCTCCTCCAAACGCATTCCTACCTTCCACTCTCACCCTCCCAACCCTCACTCCTTTCCTTCACGCGTTCTCCCCTCCTTCTCACTTATTCTCCCCTCCTCCCCTTGCCTCCCTCCTTCCCTTCACACGTTCTCCCCTCCTCCCCTTGCCTCCCTCCTTCCCTTCACGTGTTCTCCCCTCCTTCTCATATATTCTCCCCTCCTCCCATTGCCTCCTTCCCTTCACGTGTTCTCCCCTCCTTCTCATATATTCTCCCCTCCTCCCATTGCCTCCCTCCTTCCCCTCATCACCCCTGGATGGCTAGAAGAAGGCCGTCCTCACCAGCCAAGCCTGACACTCCCCCACTCCCATCTCCCCTCCCATCCTATCCCCAAGTCTTCCTGGAACCTTATTCTGTACACCCACCTACACCCACGTATGTATACAGTCATTCAGAACCTACCTGCATTCATTCATGTACAGTCGGCAGCATAAATTCGCGTCCATCTTATGCACTTGCTAATGCGAATATGACCAGATAGTTGCATTCTGAACCTGTTTCTATCCTAATAACATGTGCAATTTACCATATGTGAAGAATATCTGTCATCTCTGCATTCAAATTGTGTTACAACATCGATATAGCTCATACATACGTAAGTGGAAATTAAGCGAACTTATGCTGCCGACTGTACACCCATGCACCTACATTAATTACAACCACTTACACCCACTAACATACATCTACACCCGCTTACACAACTGCTTACATTCAGGCGTACTGTACATACAATCAAGTACACCCACATGCACTTATTTACACATGCTGACGACAACCATTTACAAACGTTTACACACCCACCCAACCAATAAAGGAGAAATAAGAAGGAAAGGAGGGACACTTGGCACTATAAGGTTAAGAAGCTGAGAGTGAACCGATGGAATATATTTTCACACAGCCGTTTGTGTCACTTTGTTTACATGTGGTGACTTAGTGCACGTGGTCTTTGATGTAGTGGTAGAATGTTGGTGTGAAGGAGTGGTTAATTGGGTGCTTGCTATTGGACACACACACACACACAGAGAGAGAGAGAGAGAGAGAGAGAGAGAGAGAGAGAGAGAGAGAGAGAGAGAGAGAGAGAGAGAGAGAGAGAGCTGACTGACTGGCTGAACTAATGTCATTCCACGAACCTGACATACTCGCATACACACTCATCCACGTCCCTCACTCACTCACTCACTCCCACACTCATCTTATCACTCACCCACCCATCTATTCATCCACGTCTCTCACCCGTACACTCACCCACTCACTCACTCACTCCCACACTCATCTTATCACTCACCCACCCATCTATTCATCCACATCTCTCACCCGTACACTCACTCACTCCCACTCACCCACCCATCTACTCATCCACGTCTCTCACCCGTACACTCACCCACTCACTCACTCCCACTCACCCACCCGTCTACTCATCCACGTCTCTCACCTGTACACTCACTCACTCCCACACTCATCCGATCACTCACCCACCAGTCTACTCATTCACGTCTCTCACCCGTACTCACTCACTCACTCACTCACTCGTACATTGACTAACTCACTCACTCACTTGCTATTCATAAACTTTGCCTCACTTCTACATTTTCATTAACTCACAACAACTCACATATTACTCTTGCTTTTTACGGCTGAAAGGGAAAGCGATGGCATAAGTTACAGTTTCGATCATAAATATATATCCAGGCATTCTGTATTTTGTAGCAATGTGTGAAGGAATACATAAACCCTTCACTACACCGACAATATACAAAGAACCATGCATCTTAAGGGACCCCGTGATGTCGTCAGAAAATTGGAGGTTAGTGAGTCCTTCAAATATTGCCACGAAACACACACACCTATACTGAAGGAGCTTGTTTCGTGGAATAGTCAGGAGGAGGAATTAGAAGCCACCAACTCTCATACATGATCACTGGGTCCTTAAGGGGGTGCGGAAGTAGGGGGCAGGCTTCGGGGGGGGGGTGACTGGGGTGGTGCGGGAATAGGGGGACAGGCTTGGGGGGGAGGGGGTAGAAAGCCTGTCCCCCATTCCCGCACCCCCCTAACCCCCCCCCCAAGCCTGTCCTCCTACTCCCGCACCCCCCAAACCCCCCCGACCCCCCTAAACCTCCCCAAGCCTGTCCCCCTATTCCCGCACCCCCCTAAACCCCCCCCAAGCTTGTCCCCCTATTCCCGCACCCTCCTAAACCCCCCCAAGTCTGTCCCCCTATTCCCGCACCCCCTTAATTAATGTTATGGTCGGGATGTATTGTACTGTATGCATTACCCTGTTCACACACACACACATACACACACACACACACACACACACACACTGCATGCACTCACATTCTAAGAAAAATAAAGAATAAAATCCTACAATATCTCACCACTTTTTACCTCCACGTCAGCACTTTCATTATTATCATCATCATGACTACCATCACAATCATCACCACTCCCCACCCCCCAATCAGCAGTTTCCTTCATCAACACCATCACAACCAGCAACAACAACACCATCTCCATCACCACCACCACCAACAACACCATCTCCATCACCACCACCACTAACAACAACAACAACACCACCACCACCAACAACAACACCATCTCCATCACCACCACCACCAACAACACCATCTCCATCACCACCTCCACTAACAACAACAACACCACCAACAACAACACCACCACCAACAACAACACCAACACCAGCAACAACACCATCTCCATCACCACCACCACCAACACCACCACCACCACCAAAAACAACAACAACAATAACACCACCATCATCACCACCACCACTAACAACAACAACAACAACACAAACAACACCATCACA
>JAWQEG010008747.1:7500-15000 GCA_033782935.1 Petrolisthes cinctipes
CATAACAGATTACTTTGAATAAAAAAAAATATATAAATAAATTAAAAATATGTATATAATTGAAATACTCACACGAGCCTAAAAATATGACAGATTACTTTGAAATAAAAAAATATATATTAAATAAATTAAAAAATATATATTAAATAAATTAAAAAATATATATATAATTAAAGTACTCACACGAGCCTAAAAATATGACAGATTACTTTGAATATAAAAAAATATATAATTAAAAAAAATTATATAAATAAAAATAATAAAAATACCCAAAACAGATCACTTAAAAAAAAATATATATATATATATATATATATATATATATATATATATATATATAATATATATATATATATATATATATATATATATATATATATATATATATATATATATATATATATATATATATATATATATATATATAAACACATCATTTTGGAATAAAAAAAAAAAAAAATATATATAATATAAATTAAAAATATATATATAATTAAAATACTCACGCAAGGCCAAAGACGATATCAATTATTGTACTGTTGTTATTTGAGAGAGGGTTGTGAATTTGTTGTAATAAGCTTTCCACAAATTCTGCTACATTTCCAAAGGTTGTATTGGTTGTAGTGAGGTTGTTTTGTTGTAAATAATCTTGTATTAATTTCACAAGGTTAATTATTGTACTATTGTTATTTGAGAAGGAGTTGTGAATTTGTTGTAGTAAATTTTCTACTATTTTGGCTACATTTCCAAAGGTTGTATTGGTTGTAGTGAGGTTGTATTGTTGTAAATATTTTCCCAACAACTCTACAAGGTTAATTATTGTACTATTGTTATTTGAGAAGGAGTTGTGAAGATGTTGTAATAAGCTTTGTTGTTGTTGTTGTTGTTGGTGGAATATTGTCTCCAACAGTGTTACCACATCATCAATGAGGGTACTACTACTGGTGTCGAGGGAGTGCCAGTGTTGCCAATCATTCGTTATTACCAACAACATCATCTTCTTTAGGGTACCAAGGCCGATACTGTTTTAGGAGGAGAAAATATTATTATTATTATTATTATTATTATTATTATATATAAATTAATGGAGGAAGTTTTTTTGTGTACCTAACCTAACCCGACCCGACCCGACCCAACCTAACTTAACCTAACCTAACCTAACCTAACCTAACCTAACCTAACCGACCCGACCCGACCTAACCTAACCTAACCTAACCTAACAGACCCGACCCGACCTAACCTAACCTAACCTAACCTAATCTAACCTATCTATCTATCTATAGCTCTAACGCCTCGCTTCCTCTGGGAACTCCCACCAAGGGGGATGGCCACGGCAGAAGTGTGTCCAGTTGTCCCTGTTCCAACACTCCCTCCTTACTTGGTCCATCCCCCTCCCCCCCCCTCACACTTCTCTCTCTCTCACATACTCTTCCACTCTGTTCCAACACTCCCTACTCTGTCCCTCACATACTCTTCCACTCTGTTCCAACACTCCCTACTCTGTCCCTCACATACTCTTCCACTCTGTTCTGACATCTAACCAGCAGTTTACTACTCTCATACACTCCTTCCCCACTCCCTCTACAGGGCAACCCGGAGACCCCCCCCCCCCCCCCCCCGCCAGTAGCCATAGTTGTCCACTCCCCCATTGTGGTGCCACTTATGGCTGACAAGACCAATGTAATGATCATTACAGGAGGCACACGGGCCATAGACATTGCCAAAAGCTAAAAACACACGGTCATAAATTTAAAAAAAATACAAAATATAAAAACATACTAAAAACATACAATATAAGAGATTAAAATGTAAACACTAAAATCACCAAAATACAATAAAAACCTTAAAAGGTATATGTGTGGTGAGGTAGGTCTGACCCACACACTGCCTTACCCTTCCTTTGGCTCCACCTACTGAATGGAGAAAATAAAGATAAAAAAAATGAGGTGTAGCCCCGAGGTGACCACTTGGAGGTGAGGTAAGACTTACTAACCCTTCCTGGGGAGGGGGAGGTCACTGAGGTTTCTGCTCTTCCCAATACAGACACATTTTGCTCTGCACAGTAACAACAAACACCTCATTGGATATGATACTACCACTGTACAAACCTAACCTAACCTGACCTGACCTAACCTGACCTGTTCAGACCTAACCCGACCCGACCCGACCTATTCTGACCTAATTTAACCCAACCTAACCCAACCCAACCCAACCCAACCCAACCTAACCTAACCTAACCTGACCTGACCTGACCTGACCTGTTCAGACCTAACCCGACCCGACCCGACCTATTCTGACCTAATTTAACCCAACCCAACCTAACCTAACCCAACCCAACCCAACCCAACCCAACCTAACCTAACTTAACCTAACCTAACTTAACCCAACCCAACCCAACCCAACCCAACCTAACCTAACCTGACCTAACCTGACCTGACCTTACCTCCAAAAATCATATCCTTTGAAATTCAGACTTAAGATCTTCTCCATCTCTCGGGTCCAGGTCAGTATCGGGTCAGAGGTCAAGGTCAGGTTAGCCAGCACCTCCGAGGGCTTCAGCGAGGTCAGTGCCAATGCCAGTGACCTTACCATGTCCAAGGTCACTCCCAGGTTGACCTTTTCTGGCACCAATTCTTCCACCTGTGAGAAAATTTAATTATCGTTTATTAATTAATTTATATATTTATTTGTTTGTTTGTTTATTTATATATTTAATTATCTACATATTTATTTATTTACTTATTTATTCAATTATCTGTTTATCTGTTTATTTATTTATTTATCTGTTTATTTATTTATTTATTTGTTTATTTATTTATTCATTTATTTATCTGTTTATTTATTTATTTATTTGTTTATTTATTTATAATATATTTAATTATCTATATATTTATTTATTTATTCATTTATTTATCCATCTCTTTATTTTTTTATTAATTTATTTATTTATATATTTCTTTATTAATTAATTTATTTATTTATTTATACTATTTAACATTTACTATATACATATAACATTAACTATACATATAACATTAACTATACATATAACATTAACTATACATATAACATTAACTATACATATAACATTAACTATACATATAACATTAACTATACATATAACATTAACTATACATATAACATTAACTATACATATAACATTTACTATACATATAACATTAACTATACATATAACATTAACTATACATATAACATTAACTATACATATAACATTAACTATACATATAACATTAACTATACATATAACATTAACTATACATATAACATTAACTATACATATAACATTAACTATACATATAACATTAACTATACATATAACATTAACTATACATATAACATTAACTATACATATAACATTAACTATACATATAACATTAACTATACATATAACATTAACTATACATATAACATTAACTATACATATAACATTAACTATACATATAACATTAACTATACATATAACATTAACTATACATATAACATTAACTATACATATAACATTAACTATACATATAACATTAACTATACATATAACATTAACTATACATATAACATTAACTATACATATAACATTAACTATACATATAACATTAACTATACATATAACATTAACTATACATATAACATTAACTATACATATAACATTAACTATACATATAACATTAACTATACATATAACATTAACTATACATATAACATTAACTATACATATAACATTAACTATACATATAACATTAACTATACATATAACATTAACTATACATATAACATTAACTATACATATAACATTAACTATACATATAACATTAACTATACATATAACATTAACTATACATATAACATTAACTATACATATAACATTAACTATACATATAACATTAACTATACATATAACATTAACTATACATATAACATTAACTATACATATAACATTAACTATACATATAACATTAACTATACATATAACATTAACTATACATATAATATTAACTATACATATAACATTAACTATACATATAACATTAACTATACATATAACATTAACTATACATATAACATTAACTATACATATAACATTAACTATACATATAACATTAACTATACATATAACATTAACTATACATATAACATTAACTATACATATAACATTAACTATACATATAACATTAACTATACATATAACATTAACTATACATATAACATTAACTATACATATAACATTAACTATACATATAACATTAACTATACATATAACATTAACTATACATATAACATTAACTATACATATAACATTTACTATACATATAAAATTAACTATACAGGGTGTATCGCGAGGTATATCATTAAATTACACCAGAGATATAAAATAAAATTTTGAGTATATTTTGTTGTATAAAGTATGGTGTGTGTAGACGCTCACCGCCATTTGACAACACAAGTTAAAATAGTTTTTATCAGTATTCATTGTACTTTACTAAGATACAACAAGGAAACCACAACCACAGTATACAAACAATATATTCGATCAGTGATGGATTATGCAAGCCACACATGCCAAGGAACATCAAAACAACACCCAGTACACAATACCATACACAAATACTATCATCTCTTACACCCTGCCCACCCCAAACCAATCTCCAGAAACACATCCATACTCAAATCACTCATCAATCCATCCAAACACTCAAAAACAACACTCAGCTGCATGCACCACCTCCTGACATACACCCATCCGAATCCTCCCTTCCCCGTGAGGACAGAGTCCACCTGGCCAGGCTGCGGTGTGGCCATCACCCGGCCCTTCTGACATATCAGAAGAGGCTGGATGGAACCATTGCGGATGCCTGTCCAGGATGCAACACAGCACCCCATTCTATTAAACACATTATTGAAGACTGCAACGCACACAACCACACTCACCAACTACACAACAACATACACATCCATGCAACACAGCACCTCATTCTATTAAACACATCATTGAAGACTGCAACACACACAAACACACTCACCAACACAACACAACATACACTCTCTGAGGGCACTGTGGGAAAGCCCGGTTCAGGCCATGACCTTCCTCAGGAGCTCGGGGCTGCTCGGCCAGACACCTTCACCAACTTCAACAACAACAACTGAGATCACACACACCATACTTTATACAACAAAATATACTCAAAATTATATTTTATATCTCTGGTGTAATTTAATGATATACCTCGCGATACACCCTGTATATATAACATTTACTATAATTATAATATTACTATATAATATTAACTATATAATAATACTTACCAATGTTAGTACAGACAGAGTTAATGTTGTGTGTGAAGTTAATTCATCCAATATTATAGACAAATTCTTGCAAATATATTCCTCAAATGTTATTATTCTTTGATTCACTTCTTTTCTCCAGTGATCCACTTCCACTTCCTCTTCCACTTCTCTCACTCTTCGCTCCACTTTTCTCACTTTTCGCTCCACCTCTCTCCCTCCCTCCACTTCTTCTCTCCCTCTTTCCTCCACTTCCGCTTCTCTCCCTCCTTCCTCCACCTCCCTCACTCTTCGCTCCACTTCTCTCCTTCGCTCCACCTCTCTCCCTCCTTCCACTTCTTCTCTCCCTCCTTCCACCTCTCTCCCTCGCTCCACTTCTCTCCTTCGCTCCACCTCTCTCCCTCCATCCTCCACCTCCACATCCACCTCCACTTCTCCACCTGTGTGTGTGTGTGTATGTGTGTGTGTCAGGAGGTCAGTGAGGGAGATAGTGCCATGTGACCCTGGACAAGGATAGTGCCGCCAGAGTGTCGAGTTGGTCACGAGTTTTAGCCCGGCCTGTTGTGGTGCCAAAGATGATTATTATTATTATTATTATTATTATTATTATTATTATTATCATTATCATCATTATTATTATCATTATTATTATTATTATTATTATTATTATTATTATTATTATTAACCTACCTTAGCATGAGTGGAATTTACCCACCAATAAAGTGGAATTGACAGAATATGAGGAGTGACAGGAATTGACAGGTGAATGAGACTTGACAGGTGTTGACATCTATTATCACACCACACCCACACATCACCATTATCTGTCAAAAAATAAATGAACTAATTAAAAGCTGTCAACTGTTCACCTGTCAATTAATAGAACAGGTAAATAATTAAATGTTTACCTGTCAAGAAATAAAGGAATCAATTAAAAGCTGTCAACTGTTTACCTGTCAATAAATATATGAATTAATTAATGGCTGTCAACTCTACACCTGTCAATATTTCAAAGGGATAATAATTAACTTTTTACCTGTCAATATTTTAAAACATTTTATACTTACACTTATACACACACATATTTACACACTTTATACTTACTTATACACACACATACTTACTTATACAAACATACACACACTTTTTAATACTTACACACTTACACACACAAACACACACTTTTTAATACTTACACAAATACACTTTTTAATACTTACACAAATACACTTTTTAATACTTACACAAATACACTTTTTAATACTTACACAAATACAGTTTTTAATACTTACACAAATACACTTTTTAATACTTACACAAATACACTTTTTAATACTTACACAAATACACTTTTTAATACTTACACACATACACACACATACTTATAAACTCACAAACATACACACACACACATTTTAATACCTACACACACACATACACACACACACACACTTTTTAATACTTACATACTTACTTATACACATACATACTTACTTATACACACACACACACACACACATTTTAACACCTACACATACATACACACACACATTTTAATACACACACACACACACATACTTACACACACATATTTTACTACTTACCAATCACATCATTAAGTATAAGTGTTGTAACATTAAGTATCTTTATAAGTTGTGGTATTGGTGGTTGTAATAATATTGGTTCATCCAAAAACTCCATAATACTTATAACACCAACCAATCTGTAATGAAAGGATGTAATTAATGTTTATGAGTTAATTAATGTTTATATGAGTTAATTAATGTTAGTGTGGGTTAATTAATGTTAGTGTGGGTTAATTAATGTTTATATGGGTGAATTATGTGTATGATTTAATACATACATACACATGGAATTAATGTTTATGATTTAATTAATGAGGTTTAATTAATGTTTATGTGAGTTAATTAATGTTTATGATTTAATACTTTTAACACCAACCAATCTGTAATGAAAAGAATTAATTAATGTTTATGTGTTAATTAATGTTTGTATGAGTTAATTATTGTTTATGATTTAATTAATGAGAAGGTTTAATTAATGTTTATATGAGTTAATTATTGTTTATATGTTAATTAATGATACTTATAATTAATACACCAGACAATCTGTAATGAAAGGAATTAATTAATGTTTATGTGAGTTAATTAATGTGTATGATTTAATACATATACACATACA
>JAWQEG010008747.1:20000-26745 GCA_033782935.1 Petrolisthes cinctipes
ATAGAGAGAGAGAGAGAGAGAGAGAGAGAGAGAGAGAGAGAGAGAGAGAGAATACACACACAGATACTGAGAGGGAGAGAGAACACACACACATACATACTGAGAGAGAGAGAGAGAGAGAGAGAGAGAGAGAGAGAGAGAGAGAGAGAGAGAGAGGAGAAATCAACGCACCTTTTCAACACACGCTTGGCTGAGAGGAAGTGCGTTTATAAGAAGGTGCGTGATGCGTTCAATATCACACACTCCTCGCTGACCACACACTCGCTGACCCAACGCTGACCACTCCCCGTCGGTCAGGTCGGCCCAGGTCAAACGGGTACACAGGAATGAGGTCAGGGTGTGGTTGTGTATTAAGGTCTGTGGACGGGTGTGTAATTATTATATATAATAATAATAATGATGATGATGATAGTGATGATAATAATAATAATTATAATAATATTAATAATAATAATAATAATGATGATCATAATAATGATGATAATAATAATGTTAATAATAGAAATAATATTAATAATAATAGTTATAATATAATAATATGAGCACCACTCGTCTTTCCAAGAGGTTATCTGTTCACCTGAAGGAGGGTAACTTGTACCAGCACTATGTGAGAGCCCATGGTAACCTACTGACACCTCAACTACTACAATGTACATCAATTATTGATACTGACCAAGACAGTCGTCGACTAAGGTTGAGAGAATCTCTGCATATTTTGAAATTAAAACCTTCTCTCAACGTTACTCAAGAGACTCTATTACTACCTACTAACATCAGGCGAAACCCACCCACACCCAATAAAGACCCGGTAGCTGTAGGTATCCCTGTAAGACCACCACAAAACCCAGCTAACCCAGACCCAGATCTCCCAATCAGACGCTCCACCAGGTTACAACAGCGTGGGTCAAGCCAGAGGTGACACGGGATCAGGTGAGACTGCCAACAGCCAATCAGGGCGCAGTACGCACATGATCAAGCAGGACTACTAACAGCCAATCAGGGCGCAGTATGCACATGATCAAGCGGGACTGCTAACAGCCAATCAGGGCGCAGTATGCACATGATCAAGCGGGACTACTAACAGCCAATCAGGGCGCAGTATGCACATGATCAAGCGGGACTGCTAACAGCCAATCAGGGCGCAGTACACACATAATCAAGCGGGACTGCTAACAGCCAATCAGGGCGCAGTATGCACAGCAGTACCTTTACTCAGGGACAATAAATATATCTGTTATCTGTAAGACACTCATTCCTTTGAGAATGGCTTTTAGAGAAAGCCGAAACGTCAGGCCAATAAACTCTCTTGGTAATTTGCTTTTCCATCTCCCCAGCAATATTAAGAAAATAATTCGTAAATTAGAAAAGATTTGCTACAAAATAAACGGCGCAGAGCTCGCAGTTATCTTCAACAAAATAGTTATAATAATAATAATAATAATAATGATGATAATATTAATAAAAATAATACTACTAATAATAATAATGATAATGATGATAATAATAGTAATAATGGCAATAATGATAATAATAACAACAATAATAATAACTATAATAATAATAAAAAAATACTACAACTACTACTACAACTACTACTACAACAACTACTACTACCATTACTACTACTAACCTTAATATGTGTTGTGTTTGGGATACTACTATTACTACTACTACTACTACCACCACCACCACCACCACCACCACCACCACTACTACTACTACTACTACTACTACAACTAACCTTAATGTGTGTTGTGTTTGAGATACTACTACTACTACTACTATTAATACTACTACTACTACTACTACTACCACTACTACCACTACTACTACTACTACTACTACTAACCTTAATGTGTGTTGTATTGGAGATAATGGCAGCCAAGGAGAGGAGAGGACGGAGAGGTAACGGAGGACTCTGTACCAACCACGATACTACAACTGTAATAATAATAATAATAATAATAATAATGATGATGATGATGATAATAATGATGATGATAATAATAATGATAATAATGATAATAATAATAATAATAATGATAATAATAATGATAATAATAATAATAATAATAATAATAATAATAATAATAATAATAATAATAATAATAATAATAATAATAATGATGATAATAATAATAATAATGATAATAATAATAATAATAATAATAATAATAATGATAATAATAATAATAATAATAATAATAATAATAATAATAATAATAATAACACTATATTAATTAACAACACAATATATACCAACACACACACACACACACACATACACATATACCAACACACACACACACAACACACATACACATACACATACACATACACATATACCAACACACACACACACACACACACAACACACATACACATATACCAACACACACACACATCCACATATACAAACACACATACACACACACACACACACACTTACTATTAGCCGTGTGTGTAATGTTGGTAATACTGTTGATGATAGGCAATAAGTTAGCCAAGGTGGTGTTGACAGTGTTGCCAACCTCACCAACCAGTCGTACAACACCAACGTCCATATCAACACCCAGTCTGTTGGTAATAATGTAGTTGGTATTACTGTGTGTGTGTGTGTAGAGAGAGAGTGTGTAAAGAGTGTGTGTGTGTTTTGGTAATAATGTAGTTGGTATTACTGTGTGTGTGTGTGTGTGTGTGTGTGTGTAGAGAGAGAGAGAGAGAGAGTGTGTGTGTGTGTGTGTGTGTGTGTGTGTAGAGAGAGAGAGAGAGAGAGAGAGAGTGTGTGTGTGTATAATTGGATATATTGAGAGAGAGAGAGAGAGAGAGAGAGAGAGAGAGAGAGAGAGAGAGAGAGAGAGAGAGAGAGAGAGAGAGAGAGTGTGTGTGGAGAGAGAGTGTGTGTGTGTGTGTGTGTGTGTAGAGGAGAGAGAGTATGTGTGTTTGTGTGTGTAGAGAGAGAGAGAGAGAGAGAGGGAGAGTGTGTGTGTGTGTGTGTTGGCAAAGTAGTTGGTATTAGTGTGTGTGTGTTGAGAAGAGAGAGAGGAGAGAGAGAGAGAGAAGAGAGAGAGAGAGAGAGAGAGAGAGTGTGTGTGTGTAGAGAGAGAGTGTGTGTGTGTGTGGAGAGTGTGTGTGTGTGTGTGTGTGTGTGTATATAACCACTAACCTGGTAACATTGAGTGTGTTTGGTGCCAGTAGTGTTGGTAATATTGCCGTCAGTGTTACCAACAGTGTGTGTGTTGGTGTGTGTGTGTTGTTGTAGTTGTCTGGTCAGGGTTCCTATCCCGTCGCTGGCTTGTACCATGGCACCTCCCGCCCCCACTTGGGCCAGCACCCCCCTCCATGGGTCCTCGGGGGGGGAAGTGTGGGGTTGGGGGGACTGCTGTGTGTGTTTGGGGGGGGGGGGGGTGTAGGGTGTGTTGCGGAGGTAGGGTGTGTTGGGGGCGGTAGGGTGTGTGGGGGGGGGTAGGGTGTGTTGGGGGCGGTAGGGTGTGTGGGGGGGTAGGGGGGGGGTGTATGTGGGTGTGTAGGGGGAGGGGGGTATAAGTGTGGAGGGGGTGTAGGTGTGGGGGGGGAGTAAGTGTGGGGGGGTGTAAGTGTAGGGGGGTAGGGGGGGGGGGGTTGTGTGCGTGTAGGGGGTGAGGGGGGGGTAGAGGGAGGGGGGGGGGATGGAGAGATAATTAATTAACTTTCTTTGACTTATAAGTTTTCAGCTTAAAAATTGTACCAAAAATGCAGCTTAATATTAAAATTAAAATTACATAAACATATAATTTTTTTTAACTATTTTAAAATTCTACAAATCATAAAATTCTCTTTATAATATTCAACTTGAAATTAAACAAACCAAAGCTTAAAAATTGTACCAAAAAAGTCAGCTTAAAAATTTCTATTATATTCATGTTGAAATTATACAAACCAAAGCTTAAAATTTGTGAGAAAAAAAATCAGCTTCAACATTTTATAATATTCAACTTGAAATTATACAAACAAATGCTTAAAAAATTTACAAACCAAAGCTTTAAATTTTACAAACCATAGCTTACAAATTTTACAAACCAAAAGCTTAAAATTATACAAACCAAAGCTATAAATTATACAAACCAAAGCTTAAAATTTTTACATACCAAAGCTTAAAATTGTAAATACCAAAAGCTTAAATTGTACATACCAAAAGCTTAAAAATTATACAAATAAAAGCTTAAAATTGTACATATCAAAAGCTTAAAAATTGTACATACCAAAAGCTTAAAATTATACAAATAAAAGCTTAAAAATTGTACCAATAATTTCAGCTTAAAAATTCTAATATATTCATGTTAAAAATAATGCACTTTTTTCTCACCTGTTGTGTGTTGTTGTTGTTGTTGTCTGGTTGTAAGAGGCGTGCAATGGAGAGAGAGTCCTCGTGCAATGGAGCAATGATGGGAGAGGAGGGAGAGGAAGAGAGAGCTCGTCCACATTAACCATCAAAGCCATCAGTTCACTAAGGCTGAAATTATATATATATATATATATATATATATATATATATATATATATATATATATATATATATATATATATATATATATATATATATATATATATATATATATATATATATATATATATATATATATATATATATATATATATATATATATAATTAGGGATATATTCTAACACTGAGTATAAATGTACAAATCGCTTCTGTGACCCAAAAATCCTTACATCCCTCCCTACATCTTTCCCATCCTTCCCATCCTAATACTAACCTGTCATCCTTCCATCCCTTTCCTCCCTACATCCTTCCCTTCCCTCCCTACACCCCCCCTACATCCCTCCCTTCCCTTCCCATCCTTTACCTACCTCCTTTACCTACATCCATCCTATCCCTCCTTACACTAACCTGTCATCCTTCCCTACATCCTTTCCCTACATCCCTCCAATCTCAATCCCTCTCCCATCCATCCTATCCCATCTTACATCCCTCCCATCCATCCTACCCATCCCTACATATATCATTACATACATCCCTATCCCATCCTACATCCATACACTAACCTGTCATCCTTCCATCCTACCTCCTTCAGAACCTGCACAGTTGACATGAGAGGTCCTTCCCTCCCTCCCATCCATCCATCCTATTCCATCCTATCCATCCCTATCTCTCCTTACATCCCTACATCCTTGCACTAACCTTTCATCCTTCCCTCCTGCCACATTACATCCCTATATCCCATCCATCCTATCTCTCCCTACATTCTTACATCCTTCCCATCCTTACACTCACCTGTCATCCTATCCCATCCTTCCCTACCTACATCCCATCTTACATCCTAACATCCTAACACTCACCTGTCATCCTATCCATCACTACATCCTTACCTATCTCTCCCTCCCATCCCTACATCCTATCCATCCGTACACTCACCTGTCATCCTATCCATCCCTACATCCCTACCTACATCCTAGCCATCCTAACACTAACCTATCATCCTATCCCTCCCTTCCATCTATACATCCCTACATCCCATCCATCCTACCCATCCCTACATACATCCTTACATCCCTCTTTACCATCCTACATCCCTATCATCCCATCCTATCCATCCCTACATCCCTACCTCTCCTATCCATCCCCTACATCCTATCCATCCTTACACTCACCTGTCATCCTATCCTATCCATCCCTCCCTACATCCTATCCCATCTTACATCCCTCCCATCTTCAATCCCTCTTCCTCCTTCCTATCCCTCCATCCTACATCCCTATCTCTCCTATCCATCCCTATCAATCCTAACACTCACATATCATCCTTCCATCCTGCCTCCTTCAATCCCTTTCCCCTCCTTCCTCTCCTTCCCTACATCCTTCCCTACTCCCTCCCTACATCCCTACATCCTATCCATCCTATCCATCCCTACATCCTATCATCCTTACACTCACCTGTCATCCTACCCATCCCTACATACATCCTAACATTCCCATCCCTACATCCCTATCTCTCCTATCCCATCTTACATCCTAACATCCTAACACTCACCTGTCATCCTATCCATTCCTACATCCTTACCTATCTCTCCATCCCATTACTACATCCTATCCATCCTATCTCTCCTATCCATTCCTACATCCTATCCATCCCTACATCCCATCCTATCCATCCCTACATCTCTCCATCCTTGTCATCCTTACACTCATCCTATCCATCCCTACATCCTATCCATCCCTATCATCCCATCCTATCTCTCCTATCCATCCCTCCATCCCTATCAATCCTAACAATCACCTGTCATCCTTCCATCCCTACCATCCCTCCCTCCCTACATCCTTACCTATCCCTACCTACATCCCTACATCCTACCCATCCCTATATCCCTACCATCCATCCTATCTCTCCTATCTATCCCTATCATCCCTACATCCCTCCCTCCCCTCCTACCATCCCATCCCTACATCCCTATCAATCCTAATTTAAGGCGGTATCACACGGTCGCTCTTTTCTTGCAACATCGTGTCCTGCAACACCATTTTGGACGACATGTTGCGTGAAACAATAGCACACGGCAAATTCTCATTCAGACAACAACGACGACCGACGACACCACACGGGCGGCGGGACAACCCAAACACTGTTACAAAAGCCACATCACCAAGGATGGACGTCATTAACCTAACCTAACCGAACCTAACCTAACCTAACCTAACCGAACCTAACCTAACCTAACCTAACCGAACTGAACCTAACCTAACCTAACC